>JADRCD010223059.1:2126-45988 GCA_019843815.1 Montemys delectorum
CTCTCTCGATTCCTGGCCCCTCAGTCTTGTTCTTGTTGAAAGTCTGTCATTTTTCTTTTTGCTGTGGAGTACTATGATGCAAAGGTATCATCTCATATAGTTAGGACCATCTTCTGGAAGAGAAATTGTGGCAAACAATCAGAGTTGTTTCACACTCGTGTGGATGGTGTCGAGATGTGGATCCTACATGGGACTTGATCTTTGAGTCCACTGTGCCTGTGAGTTCTTAGACAAGAACTCAGCGAAGCTGGGAAGAGCTCAGCACCTCCCTCCACCCCCCCACCCCCCCACCCCCCAGGTAGGAGGGAGTGTGTGGTTTGCTTTGCTGCTTTTGGCTCTCAGTGAAGCTTCTTTAGAAAAATAGCTTGAAATGTGTTCTCAGGCCAAGACCACTGTCGTCTGAGTGTGCAAATGGAGGGCTACAGCCAGTCTGCAGGGTGTTTTGGTTGTTTAGAGCCAGAAAATTCACAGCCCCAGAATCTTATGTTGCTCATAGCAAGCACCTGTGGTGGACCTTGCGTTGCAAATTTGGTGAAGGCAGAGGTGAAGCAGTTCTGAGGACGAGGTATGCCGAATCTGTGCTCACGTCTTGTCAGCTACACACTTGTGGAACATTCTCTACGGCCCCTTTGCTCCAAGGTCCCAAATACTGATACTGGCCACATAGATCCCCCTAATAATATTTATGCTCTTCACATGAGACTAACGAAGAGAAGATCTGAGGTTTCTAAATGGAAATTAAGCTTTTAGAAAGCAAAGGCTCATTATATTCAACCCTAAAAGGGGAAATAGTCTTCAAAGTCTACTTTAAGCATATGTACTTAGCTCAGTTGGTCATTTAATTTTTTTTTTTTAACACACAGACTAAACAGTCCTAAATCAAGCGATTGTTTTAGTGTTTAGAGTTTTACTTTTGCCTGAGTGATTTGAAAATGCTTAATGAAGCCGGGTGGTGGTGGCACACGCCTTTAATCCCAGTACTTGGGAGGCAAAGGCAGGCGGATTTCTGAGTTAGAGGCCAGCCTGGTCTACACAGTGAGTTCCAGGACAGCCAGGGCTACACAGAGAAACCCTGTCTCGAAAAACCAAAAAAAAAAAAAAAAAAAAAAAAAAAAAATGCTTAATGAAATGGGACTATTTGGTCATAACTGTTTCCATCTGCTCACTTATGGGAATGTTGATGAATTTGCTCAGCTCCTGGATAGGAGTGTCAGAGGGGAGAGGACCTGTAAGCCACCCTGGACAAGATAAGAGAGGAAGGCCACACCCCCTGCTTGACTCCTGGGTTTTCGTCACCCTACCCCTCTGTTGCTAGGCGATGCCAGCCAGGGCAGCTGCAAGGAGACCTCCAGGAATTGGAGTATGGACACAGTAGCTCGGAAGGAGACGGAAGCTACCCTGATTTGTTGCAACAAGCAGGAAGGCAGGTTTATTGTGCAATAATGCTTAAATATTACCCAACACCAGCAAAATAAACAAAGAACAAAGAATGACAGATTTGCCATTCTGCTGTTGTGTTGAAACCCAGAATAACCGCCATTGATGGAATAGTGCTAAGTAAAAGGTCATGAGTTCTTGGGACTTTTCTCTTTTCTCTGTGTGAGATACTATCTTGAATGGCAGCTTGATTTTATTGTGAAAGTGACTTCAGAGCATGCTGGAGGGAAAGAGAAACAGTGTGGGGGGAGCACATGAGAAGTATCGAACCTTCTCATCCTCTTCATCCTATGTGCCTTTAGGTTTTTTTTTTTTTTTTTTTTTTTAGATAATTTCTTTATTTACATGTAAATTTTCCCTTTCCCAGGTTCCCCTCCAAAAAACAAACAAACAAACAAACAAAACCAACAAGAACAAACTTCTTTTGCCTCCCCCCTCCTGTGCCTTTAGGTTTTTATCCAACACAAATGCTCAATGAACCTTTGTGGAGCAATTGCTCATTCATTCACTTAAGGTATTATCATAATTGTAGATACTGGAAATTTTATCTTATTTATTTTATTTTATTTCATTTTGTTTTCTTAAGACAAGGGCTCATGTGTCTTAGACTAGCCTCAAACTTATTCTGTGGCTGAGGATTACCTTCAACTACTAAGTTCTGGGATTACAGGCGAGTACCGAAGGCTTGGATTGTATTTATGATACTTAATTGATATCATGAATCCCAGTGTGATCATCACCTAGGCCCAAATTAGAACCTAGTCAAAGGCTTCCACAGAGCCCAAGCACTCTTCCTTAGTTTCTCTTCTTTCCTCATACCTAACGGTATAATTATTCCCCTGATGTTCTTTCTTTCTTCTCTATTGGCTCATGACAATGTGTTATTTAACTTTATTTATATTTTAAGGCTTTTATATAAAAGGTACTAAAGTATATAAAGTCTTTCTGGATTTCTTAAAAAAAGAATTATTTATGTATAAGCATATGTATACGTATATGTATATGTATACACTGTAGCTGTCTTCAGACACACCAGAAGAGGACACTGGATTCTGTTAAAGATGGCTGTGAGCCACCATGTAGTTGCTGGGGTTTGAATTCAGGACCTCTGGAATAGCAGTCAGTGCTCTTAACTTAATAGCAGTCAGTGAGCCACCTCTCCAGCTCCTGGAACTTTTTTTTTTAACTCAACGTTATAGCACTAATTGTTTTCTATCTTGTTAATCATATCTGTATTTCACTTATTTTTACTGTTGCATAATACTTCCTTACTTTGATATATTATTTATTCATCTGACTATTGATTGATATATGGTTGTTTCTAGTCTTTTAGTATTATGACTAAATACTAAATAAATATACTATATATCCCCTGATATATATATGTATAAGCATTCCTCTTGGGTCTATGTCTAGAAATGGAATGCTGATCTGTAAAGTACTAAAATGATCAGTTTTAAAAGATGTAGCCAAGCCAGGTATAATGCCATGTTCCTGCTATCTCAGCATTCAGGAAGCGGAGGCAGAAGGATCACTGGTTAGAGTGTAGTCTGGCCTACACTGTTTCAAGAGACTTCAGATACCCCAGACGTTTATTGTTGCTGTTGTTAATTTTGTTCCTAGTGGTTAATTAAGAACAGGTCTGGTTTACCTTTCTAATAGCATGTAGCAGACTCATCCTTTCTGAGCTCTCAGGAGAAGTCTCCACAGTATCAGGGCGAGGGCTTAGTGGGTATGGAAAGCAAACAAGACACTATGGAGAATTTTGGCAATGTTTCAAAGTAGCTTCATCAGACAGATGTTTTCAGAGTTTCAATGACTCAGAGTGTTGTTTATCTTTGGACCAAAGCCAACGTCTCCTGTACGCTGAGAGGGCTGATGGGACAGACCAGGATCAGTAGAACATCTGCTGTGGATGTTCTGACAGAGTGAGAGTGGGGTTTGTAAAGGGGCAGGGTCAGAAGAGCCTTAGTAGCTTTCATACTGCACTTGCTTTCTTACCAGAGCTGAACTTCTTATTTGCATTCCCTAGGGTCCCTCCCAGGCTCAGGACTTCAGAGGTCCCCAGTGCTGCTGCTTCCTTCCTGCTAGGGGCAAGACAGCAGAGATGCAAACTTGCTTCATTTTGTCCCTGGAAGTGTAACTCGTGAATCTATCGTGGCTTCTGTTTTGTCGGATGGGACTACCTTACTGTCTGCTGGGCATCCTAGGGGAATGGTGGATCTATGGGACACTTGCTCTGTCAGATCCAAGGAACCATGTTTCTTATTTTCACCCATTTTCTTCCTGTACAAATGACATCTTGCAACGGGCTGTGGAAATCTGAAGTAAAGGACAGCCATTCCATGTCTTAGCAGAGGCTTGGAGCTCCTGAGTTGGAGAGAAAGTTGGACTTAGTAAGGAAAAAATTATATTGTTGGTTTTGACTTTTACCAGGGATCCTTCAGACCTGGGGAAGGTCACCCATTGGCTTTCGGAGAATAGAGTGAGGGACAATCACTCTTGGGAACAGAGGAGTGTATTGTGACTCCCATATGGTCTGTTCTGAGACCTCTTGAGCCCATGCAGGACCTGCCTTTAGATTCCCACCCTCTCTCTGCCTTCCTTCCTTCCTTCCTTCCTTCCTTCCTTCCTTCCTTCCTTCCTTCCTTCCTCCCTTTGTTCCTTCCTTCTTCCTTCCTTTGTTCCTTCCTTCTTCCTTCCCTCCCTCCTTCCCTTCCTTCTTTCCTTCCTCCCTCCCTTCTTCTCTTCCTTCCTTTCTTCTCTTCTTGCTTTTGTTTCTCTGGTAGCAGTGAAGACGCTAGAAGAAAACAATTGGCAGAGACAGTGTGGGGTCAGCATTCTGTTGACAAATGCTGGAAACTTGATCTGAGCACTGTGTGAGCATTCCAAGTGCACAGGAGAGACAGACCGGTGAGCCTGACATTCAGTGATGAAGCACATGCCTGCCTGAACATCGCCAGCAGTTACACAGTAGAGGTGACAGTGGAAGACGTGTGGCAAATGCAACAGGTAGATGACTAATTTTCTCTATCCTTAGGGCCAACAGTGTTCTCACTCAGCAAGAAACCAGTGTCAGGTCAGATTCCTTTCCTTTATTCCACTCTCTCCACCTTATAAGCGTGGGCTAATTAGACCCTCATAAAAGTGTCATAAGGCAAACACCACCTTTGTGACGGTTTTACTGATGAGGAAATCAGGCTCAGTTAATTGCCTTGCTCTAAGTAGTGTGTGTGTGTGTGTGTGTGTTGGGGTGGGGGAGCTGCATTTACCTTCACTGAAAGTCTGGGATGGCAAAACTATCTCCTAGTAGCCTGCTGTTATTAGAAAGATTAGGGACTCAGGACTAGCTGGTAGAGACAAGAGGCTTTACTGAACTGTCGAGTCTGAAAGGCTGAGCACATGAGCTGCAGTCCACCCTGACTCCAGGACGAGGATGGAAGCTGCAAATGGTCCGATTCATTTTTTTTTTTTTAATTCAAATCAGGAACATGTTTAACTCCATAAAAATGAGTCTACTAAATGATGAGTGTAATTGTTTCAGTTAAATGACTATGAAACTAGTACCTATTTCCGGCTCAGAGCATCAGGTTCTATCTCTATCCTGAGATGAGCATCAGCCATCAAGGCTGGGAGGTGTATTGTGGCCAGCGCCCTGACCTCAGTAACAGGTGCTGAACAACCATGGAAAACACGATTTCAAACAAAAGGAAAAAGCAAAAGAGAGTTGCTGAAGGAAGATTTGGCAGGCTGAGGCAAGGCTCTCTTACAAAGTTGGTCAAATGACCTTTATGCTACACACAGTCCCATGAGACGTGAATCTCTTTGGAAAGGCAAAAGAGGTCACATTCCAAGAACCGGCAGTGTCTTCTGCATGTTTTATGGGGAGGATTGTTACTTGTGTGAGGGGTTCCTATTTTTTTCTATTAAATGTTACTGTTTAACAGAATAACCTTCCTGGTGAGGACTTAACCAGCAGAAGTTAAGTTTAACAAGGTCCTAAACGGTCCAGAGTCAAGTGTAGGTGAGGAGGTGAAAATTCACACACTCATCCGTGACCGAGAAGCCATATATTGTAATTATAGGTTTTAAAATCCCTTATCTTGCCATTTGCTTCAAAGACATTGATACTTAGTGTTGAATGCCATCCCTATTCCTCATTTCTTTGGTTATTCCTCATGCATCCGCCCTGCAGAAACAATGTTCAACTCACAAAGCTCTTTTATCCTGAAAGACAATCCAATCCATAAATAGGTTGTTGGAAACTAAAAGTACATTTTGCATAGACAGTTGAAATGTTAGAGAGAGCAGTTAGAGTCTCAGCTGATATCCAGTATAGCAAAATTCACACCTGTAGCAACACCTAATTATTTTTATAGGGGATGAGCTCCTCATTCTACGTCTAAAGCTGTATCTTTATTTAATTCTGCTAGACTCTTGGGCTGGGAATTGTGATGGATGGGAAAGAAGATGCGGAGATGGGAAACCTCGGAGGACTGAAGACTTGCATTGGGAAGAAAGATGCTTGGTGGGAGGGCTTGCATTCAGCCTGCCTCTGTGAGGAGTGTGGAATTTAAGGAGGGAATTTATTGAATGAATAGAAGGACATTTTGTTTATACTGCTTTGGTTCCCAGCATTCCTTCCCTCTGGCTTATTTGATCTCAGTTTCTTCAGTTTCCTTTTTTCCCCCAGTTCTGGGTCTGTGTAGTCTCTCCGTCTTCCTACTGTAACCAGACTCCCCATCTCCCTTCCTAAGGGAGTAAGAGAAATGCACTGATCTTTAATGAGATCTAGGTAGTTTTTGGAAATCTTGCTAATGAGGCTGCAATGCATCAAATCCCCAGTCCCAGTCCCATTACCTGGCTCATATCCTCTCTGCCCTGAGTCTGGGCCCTGGGAGGCTTAGCATGTGAGCATCTTCAAGAATTCTGAACAAGCTGCTAGGAGTAGACCCTCCGACAGCCTGGCACTTGAAAACTCTAGAGCTTTGCTTGCACACAGAGCAGATTTTCAGTGAGCAATACTTAAATTGCAAATTGGTGGGTAAGGAGCCCTGCCACCCAGCCATGGCAGCTGCTGGAACCCACATGGAAAACTCCAGAAAGATCTCTGCAAGCACTTTTTTTTTTACCTTCACTAACTCCTCAACCCTCACAACTGTGTATTGCTGGTCTTCTCTCACCCAGGGATTCGATCTAGTTGAAGTCTTGCAGATTGTTTCATAGTGACCCTATCGAAGAGACATTCTACTACAGAAGAAACCCTGGTGGAGAATTAATCTACACCAGTTTTCAAATTTCAGTAATTAATTTATGGGTAGGTGATTTCTTGTCTGCAAAAAGGTTAAATTTAATGTACCCCTGGATTTCTTGTTTTTCCTTTGCTTTTGTTTGTTTTAGTTGTGATCTTCTTGAGTGTAAAAAGCACTTTGAGTAAATAGAGGCTGCCTGATATTCTGATTAACATATTTTATATCCAAGGCCAGGATTTGCGACCTTACAATACAGGAATGCTGTGGAGATGACAGGATACTTAAGAAATGAGTGTTTGATATGTACGTGCTATTTTCATATTCTCATGGAAGCAACCTCTGTGGATCCTGTTGCTGTGTCTAAATTCCCACACTTAGGAACCTTTTCCAGTTCAAATGCAGCAAAGCCTTATTGCGAATTCAATCTTGAGGACGAATTGATTTCATGTCCCTTGAGTTGTAACATCCATGACAAACAGGATGGAAGAAATGACTTTCAACCTGGGGAATGTTTAAAATACGCATGCATGCCTGGTCCCAGGAGTCGTCATCTCACTTAGGAGGCTGCCGGGGATGCTACATTCTAAGCTCTTCAAGTGACCCTGACACCTGATCAAAGTTGCACAGCCCCTGCTGAGACCAGAACCTGCCTGGAGCAGAGAATCTTTTGTGGGTCGCTGGCAGCAGAGGCCTAAGGCTGAGTGTGGACAGGCCTGGGTGGGATTTGGCCATGGAGCTTATTTTGAAGTGGGGCTTTTGCTTTAAAGTCGGTGCTGTCTTTATGAGGGGTTAGGGCCAATCTGGGCTAGTCACCAGAAGGAAAATGGTCTCCTATTACTTAGCAGCTTATTTGAGGTATGGCAAAATGAGTTCATTTAGGTTCTTCGTAGTGAAGAGCAGCTGGGGATAGAGGAGTTAGTAGTTAGCTAGTGCTAACACGAGCATGAGAATGGAGACTAGTTGGGACTCCCAACCCACAGCGTTAGAACCTTTTGTCACATCCCCTTCACTGGCTGTCCTGAGTGATCTGCTCTATGCTCCTTCCACAAGCCTTTCTTTTCTCTTCTCTTCCTTTCTCCTTTCTTCAACTTTTTACTGATTCTTTGTGAGTTTCATATCAGGCGCCCCAGCCACACTCATCCCCCCCAACTCCACCCTCTGCCCTTGTAATTGCCCCGAAAGAAAATGAAAAAAACAAACAGACAAAAAAATAAACACAAGACAAAAGCATAGAAAACATCTCATTGTGGAAGCTGTAGTATGCCACAGTAGACCCCTTGGTCCACACATCTTCACTTGTCAATCTTCATTGCAATGAGTGATTGGTCTGGTTTGAGATGTCTGGCTTCTAGGTCTAGATCCTCACCGGAACTCCTCCCGGTTATCCTGTCGTTGCCTTGTGTCTTGGAGGTCCTGCAGTTTGGGATCAGCAGGATCAGCCCTTTCACACACTCCAACAGTTCACAGATGATGTAGATTTTTGGTGTGGGCCGACTCAAAGCCCTGAACCTGGGCCTGAGTGGTAGTTGAGCTGGTAAGCCTGCCGGCTCTCCTACATTTGTACCACCGGCGCAAGCAATCCAGTACTGCTCCAGCTGGGCTACTCAGAGAGGCCATTGGCAGGAGGCAGGGTCAGCTCTCCAGCTTGCATGCCTTCAGGCCAGCCCACCCACATCAAAGTCTCCAAAACCAGCTCCACTGTGCTACTCAATTGAGGTGCTGGGGTCACTCTTCCAAGTGCTGCAGCCTGTGAAGGGCTGGGACAGCTCTTCTGCTCTTACACCCTCAGGGTGGCTCATGGCTGCCTTTACCATCAGGACCAGCTTCATGGTGTTGCCCAGGCAAGGTGTGAGGCCCGCTGTCCTGAGTACAACAGTCAGTGAGGGGCAGGGCCAGCTTACCTGCTCTCATAACCCCAGCCTTTCTTAAGAACTTATGCCTGCAAGATTTTTGCAAAGTAGGAACAGATTTCTTTGGTAGAGAAATACTTGATGGTCAGAAAAACTGTTGACAAAAATTTTTGTATCATCTCCCTGGTTATGCACTTCTGAATTGCCTTTTCCCTTCCTTTCCTCTTTACTACATAGTAAAGCCAAGAGCAACAGTTAGGTCTTCATGGTCAGTGTGTTTTGGAGAGGTTGTTCAGGCTGGGTGTAGATGGAGAAAATAAACCATGATTTAAAGCAAGTATGGATTCTTATGTGACATGAGCTTTCGTCTCTGTGTGTGTATGAGTATGTTTGTGTGTATGCAGGCCTGTGTGTGTGTGTGTGTGTGTGTGTGTGTGTGTGTGCATTGAGACCAGAGATACTATCTACTTTGTTCTCTACTGACTGGGAACTCACCAGGTAGGCTAGGCTGACTGGCCAACAAGCCCCAGGGGTCTGCCTATCTCTACCTTTTCAATGACAGGATTATCAGCACGAATTGTCATGCCCATGGGTCAAACTGAGGTCCTTGTACACACAAGAGAAGCACTTTATTAATGGAGCCATCTCTCTAACACCAAAGAGAAATGTTCGAAATTTCTAAATGAAGGTTTGTATTTGAGGGTGTTCCCCCCCCCCAAAAAAAACCCTTTTTCCAACTACCCCCACTCCATGCTCAGGAGAAAGATAGTTGTAAACCCTTGCTTAAATAATACTCCCCTTCCTCCTGAGGATAACATAGATGGGCATGATTGATTTTGTTTTTTGCCACAGCTGCAGGGTGGAGGGTGTTCCTATAGCTGGCAGGCTGCTCCTTCTTCCAAGTCTGTCATAGATAGCTCTGTCACTCCACTGCCTCAGCCTAAAGACCTCCGATTTCCTTTGACCTCTTCCAGAAACATTCTCCTGTGGGCCAAGAGAGAAACTCCAGCCCTTGAAGGAGAGTTGTGCCATGGGAGTCGTGTATTTTAGCACCTACTGAGGATTATGCCACACAGTAGGTAGTTTAAAATGCTAATCTAATAAACAGTAGTGACTATTCTACATTCTGGCTTTCCTTGAATGAGATTGATTCATTTTCCATGTTTTAACTGTCAAGGTTGCCTCCTTATCCCAGAGATGACTTCTAGGAGCTGCTCATTTCCCAGATGCCAGCTCTGGCACTTCCTTGCACATGTGATGCAGTTATTTTCACAAGGCCAGATGAGCCATTGTGGCCTATCATTGTGGATGAAAGGTATACTGTAGTAAGAATTTTGGTTTCTTTAAAAAAACACAAAAATAGGAGCATGCTTTCATTTTAATCCCAGGTGTGGGTCACGGGGCTGCTTCAGATTATGATTTGCCCCGCGCTCTAGCAGAGGCGTGATTTTTCCAGCTGCAGATAGTTTCTGCAATTGTGGGACATTTGGAATTCTGGGGACTTTTCAGAGGATATATAAATGCTAGAACTCCCACTGGTTGGCTGGTTGGTGGTCGGATGCTATTGGATGTGGTTTGTCAAGTAGTTGTGAGCAAGAAGACGAAAAAAAGAAATTAGATATCCTGATGGCAAAGATGAAACTTGCCCCAAGAAACTCAGCACCCCCAATCAGCAGGAAATAGTCTAATGAAATCCTCACTCTCTTTCCCCTCTATCCTTTTTCCTCTTCTACCTGGTGTTAGGGGGTTGAAAGGGTGGGCAAAAGTGGAAGAAAAAGAACCCACAAAGTAGCTAAAAGTCAGGCTACAGTGAATCTGTTTTTATATACAAGTTCTTTCCCCACCACCACCAAGCTGAGACTTGCAAAATGCTCTCACCAGCATAAGCAGTAGTCCCCTATCCAAGCCGCCAGCTAAACTGCTAGGGTAAGGACAGTGGCATAAGGTCAGTGTGCCTTTGAGGGTGTTACATTCTTTATCTGTAGAATGAAGATAAAAATACCACTTTATTTATGGTAGGATACAAATATACTAAGCCATTAGAATGGCCTCCTGGTTAGAACGGTAGGCTCCAGACCCACTGCCCATTCATGAATGCTGCCCCCAAGACTTCCTAGCTGTGTGACTTTGAACAAATGCCTAGGTTTTCACCATGATAAGATTGGGTGAGTAACAACATCTACCACGTGAGATTGTTGTGGATAATAAGTGGCAATTACATAGGTGAGACCAGTGGCTGGCACATAGTAGGCCTCTCGTTTGAGAGCAGACACTCATTATATGGTGTTAGTCAATGATCCTTATCATATCGCTAAAATAGAAACTGACCTGTGAATTTTATCTTTGATCTCTGCTGCCCAAGACTCAGTCTTATCTGTGATTGCAGTGTTAGCTTTGGGGTTTAGAGTTTGTTTCTGGTCTGTTTAGAGTGCCCAAAAGTTTCAGAGCATTTCATTGCATTCCTATTACTTTAGAAACAGGAAAAATTAAGTTTCTTTTCTTATGTCAAACTGGGCCCAAGAGGGACTGCCAGAAAGTGAAAGATTGTTGGATGGACTTTTGATTTGGGTTATACATTACCTGAAAATTGCATTTTTTTTTAATTTGGAGTGTGTGTGTGTGTGTGTGTGTGTGTGTGTGTTTGTGCATGTATGTGTTTGTAGAAGTCATTCATGGATCTCAGAGATTGTATAACATAGAATTGTATAACATTGTATAACAGAAAAACAGTTAAAACCAGGAGTTGGCAAGGTCTGGCCTCTGGACTAAAGTTTTACCTTTGGCTTCTTTGTAAATGGCACATGAAGTAGAAAGGTTTTAACATATTTTTAAAAGCTTTTAATTAATTTATTTAATATTTATTTATGTACTTAATATGTGAGTGCTTTATTTGCATGTACATCTGCACACCAGAAGAGGGCACTGGATCTTATGTGACTACAGTTAAAGATAGTTGTGAGCTACTATGTAGGTTGCTGGGAATTGAACTCAGGTCCTCTGGAAGAGCAGCCAGTGCTCTTAACTGCTGAGACATCTCTCTAGTCCCTAAATTTTTTAGTTCTTAACATTTACTTTATGAGTGTATGTGTGTGTGTATGTGTGTGTGTAGCCACATGGGCCTGTGCCGTGGCACACATGTGGAGGTCAGAAGATAGCTTTCAGGACTTGGTTCTTTCCTTCTACCACATGTGTTTCATATACTGAATTCAGTGGTCATCAGGCTTGGCAATGAATTTCTTTATTTTCTAAGACATTCCTGTGACCTAGTTATTATATTTTAAAAGGATTATGAAAAAAAAAAAAACAACTAAAGAAAGTAATGTGAGAGAAATTGTGGTCCACTGTGGTGGTTTGAATGAAAATGGTCCCCCATAGGCTTATTCATATAAATATTCACATACTTGATCCCCAGTTGGGTGAATTGTTTGGGAAGGATTAAGAGGTATAGCCTTGTTAGAGCAGGTATGTCACCAGGGTTGAACTTTGAGGTTTCAAAAGCCCATGCCATTCCAGCTAGCTAGTCAAGATGTAAGCTGTCAGCTCCAGCTCCAGTGCCTGCCTGCCTGCCTCCCTGTTCCATACCACAGTGGTCATAGATTCTCAGAAACTGTTAGCCCTAAATAAATGCTTTCCTTTGTAAGTACCTTGGTCATGGTATATTATCATAGCATTAGAAAAGGCAGCCACAAAACCTAATATATTAACTCTCTTGTTCTTTATAGGAAAAGGTTACTGATCCCCATTCAAAAAAAAAAAAAAAAATATGCATGCCGAGACTGGCGAGATGGCTCAGCGGGTAAGAACACTGATTGCTCTTCTGATGGTCAAGAGTTCAGATCCCAGCAACCACATGGTGGCTCACAACCACCTGTAATGAGATCTGACACCCACTTTTGGTATATCTGAAGGCAGCTACAGTAAATTACACTGGAGTGAGCGGGGCAGGAGCGAGCGGGGCTGGAGCGAGCTGGGCCATCCTGAGTTCAATTCTCAGCAGCCACACGATGGCTCACAGCCATCTGTACAGCTATAGTGTCCTCATACACATAAAATAAATAAATAAATCTTAAAAAAAAGAAATATACATGCCACCCTCACTTTAGACTCCCACTACATGCACTATCAATCAAACCATCATTTAACAACACCTTTGAAAGTCCTAGGTAACCTCCTGAATTTTGTGTTATTTTCCTTTGCAAACTTTAAATAACATATACATATAAAATATTATTTATTTCATTTTCTTCTGCTCTTCAAAGAGTGATACTCTGGTTTTTCTGTCGTATACATTACCATTTCAGGATTATGTGGCTTTCATCTGCCACACTTTCCTTGCAGTTAGACATGGTGTGTGTGTGCATGGGATCCTGTTGTTATGTGGGCTTGCTAATACATTTTATTTTCAAACTCAAGGTTTTGCTAATCTAGTGATAATGGGAAAGATACAAAAAAAACCCCTCTACACTTTAATATACCACATATTATATATTTATTCTGCGACAGTTACCGGATTCAATTAATTTAACTTCTCCCATCATTTAAATCTTAATCACAACACTGATAGGAGGATGTTATAACTCTCATGGAGGTTAATTAACACACCAAAGGTCATAAAGCTAATAAATGGCAGAATATAGATTTGAACCAAGATTTAACTCTCAGCCCATGTGATTAACTCTTCCTGCTTATCCAAAGAAGAAAATTTGAGGCAGAAGTTGAACTATGAAGAAAATGGGAAACTGTTAAGTGCTGATTAACTAAAATGTAAACAATAAGAAAGACAATATGATTTAAAGTTTCCATCCAATGTAGGGAAACTCTCTCTCTCTCTTTCTCTTGACTAAACAATAAAAAAATGTTAGTTCCAGAAGTTAAAAACCTAACAAGCAGCTAGAGGTGACCTCACAGGGCACAGAAGCTGAGGATTTGTCCCTTTGTGTGAATCAGAGCCACATTACAGCTTTTGTGGTTTGAATACCTCATGAGGCAGGCATGAGAATATTCTTGCCAGGAGAGATTTTAGACCGTGTTTCCCACAGACCAAAAGTCAAGGCCTCATTGGTCACTGTTCTGCTCTCTGCTGTCTTTCTCCCTCAGTGAAAAGTGACACAGTTGCATAGATCTGCCTGTCACATACACATACATGCACACACATACATACACTCACACACATGTACCACAAATACTATACATATACACACCACAAACACTACCTACACACTCTGCACATATGAATACATTCATACAACTCTCTCTCTCTCTCTCTCTCTCACACACACACACACACACACACACACACACAATCTCTCTCTCTATATATATATGTACATATATATACATAACAAATACTATACACACATACTATATATACACAGTACATATACACACTATGAATACACATAGACACATACCAGGTTTTGACTGAACATGGTAATTACTCTTTAAGTTTAAAAATCTCATGGAGAATGTTATTTAGGACCTATTAATGTATTTGTGGCTTAAAACATGACAGAACTAAAGAGGGAGAAAGCGTGGTCTTGAGGCCGAGTCACCATCTTCTTGGTTGTGGGTCTGCTTCTGAGGTGCTGTGCTTGGGCCTGACTATCCTCTCGTGCATGATTTGTAGTCTGCTTACTTCATGCAAACGAGTTTTCAGTTGAGGTGACCTTTGATGGTGACCATATGACATGGAGTCGGGGAGGAGAGTACAGGAGTCTCTGGTGGAGGTGGTAATGCCAGTGAAGTGTGAACACATGTCTACTTTAAATCTGGGCCAACAGTCACCCCAAATGATGAACAGGATATTAAGACTGTAAAAGTTGCCTTGATTGCAACATCAACAGGCACAGAACCATTTGTTCTACTCAGCCTGAGAAAAATGTCCACCAAGCTTTTTTAAGATCTCAAAGGAAATTCCTCTTATTGGGAATGCCAATGCAAATGGGTAAAGGGATGCTGTCATATTCTTCGATGAATGAGAAGTGTGGACCACATGTCCCACCCCTGTGTCGTTTCATTATTGCAAGGTTTGGGGTAAAAAACGGAGTCTTTGACAAGGAATGTAGAGTTGAAATCTTGAAAACCAACTTTATACTTTTTCTTTTGACTTTCTCCAGTCTGTGACAGCTCCTAGCTCCAGCTTTCTCTTCATGCTTCCAGGGACATTGGAAACAAAACACTATGAGTTCTCTGTAGGCCTCACTGTAGGAAGTCTGGAGGACAGGGGATTTGATTCAGAGCCAGGACCTTCAAGAACAGCCTGAGAAGAGCTTCTGGATAATGTGTTCCAAAGGGGCTGAGTGGGGGTGAAAGGGACAGGACTGGGGGGGGGGGGGCGCTCAGATTCCAAACACAGCCAGCACTGAGGCTTTCAAAAGCTGGCTCTTGATTTTAAAGTTCCCTCTTTTGATTTCTTCTGCCTTCATCCTTTCTCTTCCCTTAAAAAGTTCAGAGTGATTCATCTCCCTTTGCTCTTACGTGAAGTCCTGTTATGCTCCACTAGCACACAGCATCAATTAAGGACATAGCAGCTAAAGCCAAGAAAAGCATTTGGCCAGTTTGAATTTCTTTTAAGTGTACTTTTAGACACATGGATGGAATAGTTAAATGTCAGCTAACATCTAATTTATTAACAGAGGTGCACAGCATACCTTAAATAATATATTAATATAGAAATATTACTGTTTCCAGTCTTCAGCTTCCTGGAGAGATGTTACGTAATTCTTTTGTGTGTGTTTCTTTCCCAGCTCCTGGTTGAGTCACCTCACACAGATCTGCAGGCTCATCATTCCTACTTCTGGGCTGCTGGGGAAACAGTAGTTTTGAACCCTGTTTAATATGACCACTAAAACTGCTTTGTCAGGCCACATGTCCTTCACTGATTTGCTTGTTTTGGTTCGTTCTTTGACATAGTTAGTACAATGTGTTTTGATCATATTTATGGCTTCCTCCAACTCCTTCCAGAACCACCTCCCTTTCCCCTACCCACAGAATGTCCTGTTCTTTCTCTCTCTCTTTTTATACTCTCATCAAGTCCAATTTGTACTGCCCATGAATGCATGGCACTCACTGGAGTGTGATCAGTTTAGTAGGGGCCACGCTCTTAAAGCAAACTGAGCTTCCCTCTTCAATCAGCTATCAAATACTAAGGCTGGGGAAGGGACTTCATACCCACCTCCCTTCTCCCTGCTGGGGTTTGGGTTTGGCTTGAGCTAGCACAGGTCTCGTGCATGCTGTTCTACCTGTGGTGAGCTCATATATACAGTTGCCCTGCACTGCGTACAGTGTTCCCTTGTACTCTCCCCTAACTCTGGAGCTTATACTCTTTCTGTCCTTCTTTTGCAATGATCCCAAGCCTTGGGAGGAGGGGTGTAGTACATAGGTTCCATTTAGGACAGAGAATTCTGCAATCTTTTATTCTGTGCACCTTAACTAACTGCGAGTCTCTGTGATCACCGTCGTCTTCTGAAAAATGGAAGCTTCTCTGATGAGGACCAAGAGACGTATCAAGAGTCACTTTAATGCACGAGTCATTAGGAGTCAGTTTAATACTATCTCCATTTAGCAGATAGTATTATTAGTAGAGTCTCTGCTAGGGCCTCTGCCTTAGTCACAGGTTCTTGGCTGGACAATGGGGCCGGGTATGGGTTTCATCCCCACATGATGTTTTTGCCACTGTTACTAGCGGGTCTCTCTTGCTAGACCAGTCACTATGATACATTGCAGCGCTCACAGATATGTAAGACTAATGGAGGTGTTCATCACATCTTCAAGTACTATGAAAGCTAGCCAGTAGGGATGAAGCTTCCAGGTCAGGACTAGTGTGTATCCCCACGTTCTATGACCGAAGCATAAGGTGTCTTCAGCAGTGGGGTCTTTAGCATCAAGTTCTTGAGGGTAACCCGTGGTATTAGCAATATCCTGTAATGTCTGGGTGTCTATGGCGCCTCCTTGGAAAGTAGTGTGGAAGCTCCTCAAAAAGCTAGCAATAGAAGTACCACGATCCAACTGTATGACAATAGAAGTACACGATCCAACTGTATGACAATAGAAGTACACGATCCAACTGTACGACAATAGAAGTACACGATCCAACTATATGACAATAGAAGTACCACACGATCCGACTGTATGACAATAGAAGTACCACACGATCCAACTGTATGACAATAGAAGTACATGATCCAACTGTATGACAATAGAAGTACACGATCCAACTGTATGACAGCTGGAAATTCACCCAGAGGACTCTATGTCCTGTATAAAGACACCTGCTCGCCTATGCCTGTTGTTCACTATTCGGACTTGCTAGGGAGTGGGAACAGCCTTGTATCATCAGTTGATGAGTAGATAATGGAAATACGGTATATTTATGCAGTGGGATATTATTTGCCTGTTAAAAAACTGAATTATGTGATTTCAGGATAAATGTATGGAATTGGAAACAATCTTTCTGAGTGTGATAACACAGAGACCAAAAGACAAACATCTGACCCAGAAAGACAAACAAACGTGGCATGCTTTCTCTCATTTTGAATGTTAGCTTTAACTCTTTAGATATGAGTGTTTTGTTTGGAATATCCATAGCAGTCCGGGACTGTGTGTGTGTGTGTGTGTGTGTGTGTGTGTGTGTGTGTGTTAAGAAATAGGAGATAGAATGTAGTGATATAAAAGGGGAAAGGTGAATAATGGACCAGGAAGAGGGTAACGGGGTGGGGGATGGGGGGACAGGGTAGAGGAGGTTATCCAGGAAGGGAAAAATACAGCTAAAGGCCTTTGAAAAGTGTCATGTGGAAATCTGTCACCTTGGGAACTTCTGAATGTATAGACGCACACGATATGTTTATAAAGAGATAAAGAAAGAGGGGATATGACCTATGGAGGTATAGTCAGGCGTGAGGGAAGGGGGTGCCTCGGAGGGCTCATACTGAGGCATCCCTTGACCCTAAGGGACCAGCCACAGGATGGTATAGTATAGAACAGAGTTTATTCAGGGCATGGGGAGGGAAGTTAAGAGGGTAGTTAGAGGCAAAGAAAGGCGAGGAGAGAGAGAGAGAGAGAGAGAGAGAGAGAGAGAGAGAGAGAGAGAGAGAGAGAAGAGGAGCAGAGAAGTAGAGGAGCAAGAGCAAGAGAGGAAGGAGGGGGAAAGTAGCCCCCTTTATAGTGAGTCAGGCACACCTGGCTATTGCCAGGTAACTGTGGGGCGGAGCTTAGACAGAATGCTAACGTACATACATAAAAAGTTAAAATGGAGTTTCTCCGTGAAAATGCCCCTACTTTATGTCATCTTTTAGCTTCCCTCTCTAGCTTTTCTTGTCACCCAAGTATATATTTCTTTCTGGAAATTGTAGTCATTTGCATTTAAAAGTGACTTATTGCTGGTTTATTTTTAACTATACTCCATAGCTGTAAATACAAACCTTAACCTTTGGAAAGGAATCGAACTACATCAATTTCTTTTAAGCTTCTATTTTATGCACTATATATATGTGTGTGCATTATTTGTTTACTTTGTGTGTTGTGTGCATACATGTAGGTCCAGGTGTACGGGAGCTATGGCATGTATGTGGTGGTTAGGAGACAACTTTCTGGAGTTGGTTGGTTCTTTACTTCCACAGTGGGTTCCAGGAATTGAACTCAGGTTTTTTTTTTTTTTTTAAAGATTTATTTATTTATTATATGTATATGAGTACATAGTGTAGCTGTACAGATAGTCGTGAGCCTTCATCTGGTTGTTGGGAACTGACTTTTTAGGACCTCTGCTCGCTCTGGTTGACCCCACTTGCCCCAGTAGACCCCTCTTGCTCAGTCCCCTCTAGCTCTGGCCCAATGATTTATTTATTATTATACATAAGTACGCTGTAGCTGCTTTCAGACACACCGGAAAAGGGCGTCAGATCTCATTACGGGTGGTTGTGAGCCACCATGTGGTTGCTGGGATTTGAACTCAGGACCTTCGGAAGAGCAGTCGGTGCTCTTAACCGCTGAGCCACCTCTCCAACCCTGAACTCAGGTCTTGAGGCCTGCATGGTGAGAACTTTCCCCAGCCCAGCCACCATACTGGTCCCAGACTGAACTTCTCTTACTTCTTTTTTACTGCCAGTATTTCAAAGAAGCACAGGCCGGGCGGTGGTGGCGCACGCCTTTAATCCCAGCACTTGGGAGGCAGAGGCAGGAGGATTTCTGAGTTCGAGGCCAGCCTGGTCTACAGAGTGAGTTCCAGGACAGCCAGGGCTATACAGAGAAACCCTATCTCGAAAAACAAAAAAACAAAAATCAACCAAACAAAAAAAATCAACCAAAGAAAAAAAGCTCAAAGAAGCATAGATTAGGGTCAGGGTTGTTGAATGTTTGTGAAAATAACTGAAAGATATTATATGTTGCTATCTGTAAGAGTTTTGTAAGGGACCTAATACAGTTCTACTCCTTTTATAAGGGACAACCTTGGGAGCACATGCTTTATAGTAGGGCATTTGAAGTCGTCCTTTAAAAAGGCACAAAGGGCTGTGGGAATCCTGTTTCTATTTCAAGTGTCTGTGTTGTTTGCATCACATGCAGCCATAGCCTTGACCCACTCCCTTTCCTAACGCTCTCTGTGTTAGTGAGGTTGGTAAACCATGGGGGACGCTTGGAGACGGCCAGTGCTAAGAGGCTGCTGGTGTTCTTAGGGATGCAGCATGCCACTCTGGAGAGGGACAGGGGTGATTACGTTTGCACCAACTCCTATTTAGTAAAAGAAACGCTTTGATCAGAGGGAAAAAAAAAACAAATTTGATCATGTTGAAATGACTTTAAGCAGTGAAAAGATCAGGAATAATGGCAGCACAGTGAGGTGCCTGTCAGGTCGTGTGAGTGGACCCTAGAAGATGCTTCAGAGCGACCTTCAGCATTTAGTAGTCATCATAACCGTCATCACCATCATCATGATAGTCTTCATCCTCATCATCACCATCATGGCCATCACCCTCTTTGTCTCTATTCTCATTCACAGTCCACACGTGGTGCCAAGGACTCTAAATGTTGACTGACACAATCATTTCTTGCATAATTAATGTGCCCGGTCTTGTGGTAGGAAGATCTAGAGAGGAAATACGTACGTAGTAACTACCATGAAAACCTTGATAGCTTGTTTCAGCCTGTTCCAGTCTTTGTTTTGAAATTCACAAAGTTACGTCAAAGTTATGCCACCTGACAGAGAGTGGAGTTTTCAGCCTTGCCCATTCTTTCTGTCCTTCGTTTGCAGTTTGCTCTCCGACGTTTTCTTTCTTGGGATTCTGTCCCCATGAAGGCTTTGGAGGCACTTATGTCACTGGAAAAAGTCCAAGCTTGAGAAGGTGAAGGCAGCCTTGGAATCTGGGTTTCCCACACGAGAGCTGTGTCATTTTGAGCAGATCATGTAGTTTTTTTAGGACTCAGTATTTATCTGGGTTAAAAGTGACCGTGTGATTTAGAAGACGATGGGTATTCGGTTGAGATGAGGGTGGGGTTACTCTCTAGGTACAGTTTGCATTTTAAGTAAGTATTTAATGAGTGTATCAGTGGGGGTTTGAGCACTCTCTGAGGGTCCCAAGAGGTGCACAGTTAGGGTCTGGGGCAGAAACCTGTATCTCTATATTATGGTTAGTGGATGACATATGTTGCCCATCTATATCTGATCCCTGTCTTCCATTCTCAGATTAGAATCAGTCATTGTTCAGATATCATTTAGACCCGGAGAAGCTCACCAAGACCTGGAGGGGTAAATGGCTTTCTCCCAAATTTTGTAGTTCACAAATTTTACTGGGGAGAGAACTATTTGCCATTTGGAACTGGCAGTTAAAGACCAGGCTTGCAAGTATCTATGTTTAGTCTGAGGGAGGCTTGTTAAATTCTACTTCCTCCCCTGAGTTCCTAACAGAAGCTTTTAGATACCCAATGTGGGCTGTTTCTATAAGCCTGTTGGGTGGAGTGCTCTCACAAAAGCCTTAAAAGGGGGAGTCTGGTGCCTTAAACTTGTTGTTAGGACAGGTTGGAACTGGGGTCAAGATAGTATCTCTTGGGACCCCAAAGCTCCGCCTAAGTCCTTCCAGGAACCCCTGGCGGCTTCACTTGAAAACTTTTGTCCACAACTCTTAACATGTTTAATGAAATGTTTCAAGCGTGCCCCGAAACATTAGACAAAAGATGGTGCTTCTCCTAGTAACTTCTTGAATTGTTTTTTGCCAATCTTAGTTCACATCACTTTTAAGAAGAAATGGAGCAGATTTTTAAAAAATCCACATGTCCTGAGCACACCCCACCCCACACTTCTTTTCTGGAGGAAAACACAACTGTGAACCCTGCATTTATATTTTTTGCATATTTATACTTTGCATACATGTACGTAAGCATTAATACTTACCATGATTAGTATAGTCAGGGTCTGCATATTTGTAAACCTTGACAAATAGATTAGGCTGTGTGGTAGTTTTTGTACCATGTTTATCTGACAGTATTCTTTGGAGATTTGTCCAGGTAGTCCGTAACCTTTCAACTGTCATCTTACACTCCAGAGGAGTGGGGCAATATTCACTGTCCGGTCTCAAGAGCCTTGTCTTATTACCCTCATGCCCTGCATTGGTCTCCTCTCGACTGCTTCATCCTTTGACCTTTTTCTTTTCTCTCCTTCCTCCTTGTCCTCCTCCTCCTTCTCCTCTCCCTCCTCCTCCTCGTGCTTCAAGACATTATCTCACTACGTACCCCAGCTGCCTGGAACTCACAGTGTAGACCAGGCTACATTGTCAACTCCCAGAGACCCACCACCTACTATTATACAAAGAACATCCAGGTCAGGCCACAGAACTTAGAGGCGATTGTGCAGTGTTCTAAATGATAACAACATAAAAACATATTGTGGATGTAGGAAGGGTGACTCTGAAGCTTTGTATAAAAATTTGTTTCTGAGAAAAAGAAAAAGGAGAAAGATTTGTTTGCACAGTGCTGTTTCATTTTTCTCTAAAGCGTATTTGCCATTGACCTCTGTCAGACAACTCTAGGGTTGTAGTTTTGAAGATCTTTTGTTTAAGCTGCCCCCTCCTCCGTCTTTGGTTGTGCCATTTGCGAATGCCTCAAGTTTGTGGCTGTGGCGAGGTTCAGTTGGACCTGAATTGCTGCCCAGGAACTTTGGGCTGACGCAACTAGTAACTGCTGCCTGTCACTGGGGGGAGGCAAAAAGAATAGTCTGTGGGAAGGCTTTGTTTGAGGAAGGGATGCCAGAAAAGACTATTCTCTCATCCCTAGGCTTCCAGAAAAGAGTCTCCTGCCTTCTTCAAAATCTGTGGAGTTCATCCTACCCTCTCCCCACCACTGTGAAGTTCATCCTACCTCCCCCGCTCTAGCCCTCACCACTGGAGAATTCATCCGACCCCCAACTCTGAGCACTTTATCTCTATGATGTTCCCCTCTTGCTTTCTATTCCTGGTCCTTGAAAACCCCACTTAGTTGATCTGGTTATGAGACACCATAATTGCCATCAGCTGTATTTCTCCAGGTTGGGATCCAGTGTCCCAGCACTCAATAGGGGAGATCTCTCTCCCTCTGTCTCTTGTCTGTCTGTCTGTCTCTCTCTCCTCCCACCCCCCTGCCCCGTCTTCAAGCAGCCAAAGGGCCCCAGTGGGAGCGGGAGGGGTGGGGGGCAAGCAGCACAGCTGCAGGAGAAGGTTGTAAAAAAGATTAGGCCTTCCCCGCAGCTGAGTGTATTTTACCAATGTAAATGTTGATCTCCTCGTTCTAAACCCTCAAGGGACCCAAGGAGAGGCTGCTTCTCTGGAAACTTAACTAGACAAAAATTGGTCGAGTGGCTGGGAATGCAGCTGACCCAAGGCGAGAAGCCTCTAGAGCCGAGAGAAGGTCATCAAAAGGTCAAGGGGAAGAAAGGTGGGGGGCTGAGGGGCTCAGACAGAATATTCCAAGGACTGTAAGCTTTTAAATAAATATTCTCACCCCTGCCTCTGGCTTATCAAGTCCTCAAAAGCTTTTGAAGATTACTAATCTTGCCTTCAAACTCCTGTGGTAGTCTAGGCTGGATCTAGGCTGAACTGTCACATTGTCCCAGAAACAAGGTGATCGCTGAGAGGTTTCTTATCAGGAGGTCGGCATCAGTGAGGCCTGCTGAGATGTCAGAGTAAAGGTGTGTGCCCTGCTGACCTCTGCAGGGCCCCGCTCCCTTCTCCAGGAAGCCCCAGAGCCCTGCCTGCGGTTTTCCCGGCCTCCTTTTGGTGCAGGCCGATGCTTTTATTAATGATGCTTTACCCAGCTGCTTCTTCCTTAACTTGCAAGATGACCACAAACAAAACAGCCAACGCCCTACAGGAGGAGCAGGCTGAGGTGCTGAAGGGATCACAGGACTGGCTGTTTTAGAGCCGCTATTGTCCCGTGTTTCCACGTGACTTCCATCATCAGTGCTGGGGCTTCTATGAAGAAACACCAGCGCCGTCAGAACCCGCTATGGACACTATCCGTTCTCATTTCATCTGTCCGACAACTCACATCTAACCTGTGTGCTGTCTTATTCCATCTCCCCATCTTCCTCGACAGAGGAGAAGGTGGAGGCTTGGCGAGACTAAGTTTTGCACAGCTGGGATAAGGAAAAAAAAAATGGTATTTAAACCCAGGCTAGAAATGACTTGGGCACATGCTTTTTACTGCTCCCCGACCTTGGGGTGGGCCATGAATGTGTCTGTGTGGCACACAGCCTAAGGGCTATTTTATTTTGGTAATGTGAATATGGCAATGGATTTAGAAACTGCTTTTTGTTTATGGGTGTTCTATAAAACTCCACAAAATCGGACCCTTTAATGTTCCAGAAATGTCTCACTTTTCCCCCCAGTCAATCTGACCACTTAAATAATTTGTCTCTCCACAATGTAATAGTAGGTGTTTAGCATGTACTACATTCAGTACTAAAAGCTGGAGAGACCTAAAGGCTAATGCATTAAGACAAGTTTTAAAATGTTGCGTTTTTCTTAGGAAAGAGCCCTGTAGAGAAAAGGTTTAAGGCAGTGGTTCTCAGCCTTTAATAGTTCCTCATGTTGTGGTGACCCCAACCATAAAATGCTTTCAATGCTACTTTATAACTAATTTTTCTAGTGTTAAGAATTGTAATGTGGGGCAGTGGTGGCGCATGCCTTTAATCCCAGCACTTGGGAGGCAGAGGCAGGCGGATTTCTGAGTTCGAGGCCAGCCTAGTCTACAGAGTGAGTTCCAGGACAGCCAGGACTACACAGAGAAACCCTTTTTCAAAAAAACAAAACAAAACAAAACAAAACACAAAAACAAACAAACAAGAATTGTAATGTGAATCTCTGTGCTTTCTGTGGCCTTAGGTGACCCCTGGGAAAAGACCATCTGACCTCCAGAGAGGTCACGACCCACAGGTTGAGAACCACTGTAAGCTGTGGCTGGTTAGAGGATGGGGCTGTGGCTGGGGGGATCCTGAGATGTGATGCAGGAGCAGTGTGCACATGAGAGATGCTGTGACTCCTTGAGATAGATGGAGCCTGGTGGGGGCTGTCTTTGGGTGCTCAGCAAAAGCATCTTATTTTCCCTTCGGGAAAGGTCTTTGGATTTGGCTTTCGTTTAGGACCACAATTTTGGCCCAAGAAAAGGGCACATCTGGTTCTAAGAAGTTCAGGTTCCTTTAGAGAGTCAGTGAGCATTTCATCCATTTACCCAGGAAATAGAAGGCTTTGCTTGTCTAGCCTAAAAATAGACCTAAATAACTCTCACCTGTTGGAGGGCAGTTGTGATAAAGATTTGTACCTCTAGTATCTCCTGTATGATGTGTATGAGGCCAATTTCTACAACTGTTCAAGATTTGTTTACACTAGAGAAGGATATCCAATGACATTTCTGTTACACAATACTCACAAACTCCTGAATGCTGGCCTGAGGACCACACTGAATGAATGAATGAATGAATGAATGAATAAATGAATACGAAAGGATAGTCCCCTATTTAGCCAAAGAGAGGCATTAAGTCCAGTGGTCAAATTTACATCGATGGGGTCATTCATTCATGCACTGCCCTAAAGGCTGTAGCCACTGAGGCCATGAAATTAGATAAAATTCCTGTCTTCATTGAGATATATTCTAGGTATTACAGTTTTCCAGTTCTATCCCAGTGCGTGTGTGTGTGTGTGTGTGTGTGTGTGTGTGTGTGTGTGTGTGAATGCACATGCTCATTAGAGGCCGGAGGAGAACGTGGGGTGTCTTCTTCTATCTCTGTCTAGTTTAATTGACTATAGAGTCTGGCACTGAACATGACGATTGTTGCTGGGCTCAGTGAGTACCTTGGTTCTGTGGGTCTCCATACCCCTATGCTGGCCAGGTGCAGCCAAGCTAGTTCTTTTAAAATGCCATTTTCATGTGCTCTGCCTCATTTGTCACCGGAAATGAGTTTTCCTTGGGGCAAGTGGGAAATGTCTTTTTTGTCAAAAAGTCATCTGAGATTTGGAGCCCACATTATTATTGTAACAGTCAGGCAGCTGCCTGTGAGAGACATTTGTATAGCCAAAAGATGCCAGTGCCTTCAATAACCATCACACAGAACTAGAAAACTCCCACCCTGCCCGCACTGTCCCACTCCTTATAGACCTTTAGCTGAGGTATTGTTTAGAAAACATGGACTTTTAAATTACATTTCTCAAATACTACTACTACCAAAATATTAATCTTTTTTAAAAAATGCTGGCTTGAGTATCCAATTGGTGGGCTGAAAAACCATGTATTTCTTTTTACAAACGTAGACTTAATATCTTCTCTTGAGATGAGTTTTTTTCTTTTTCTAATTTATTATTTCTGTTGAGTGTGAAATTAGATAACTGTTTCCTCCTGCTCCTTTGAGGATCGTGGACCAGCAGGGTGACTGTGAGCCGTTTTACACGGATGGACATTTTTCAATGGCTGACTCTCATGATGATGCCAGGCATATTTTAATAGCTGATGCTCTTGACCTGGGATGTTTGAAATCAATGTAATATATGCCTTCATAATAGTAGCCCAGCCAGTGCTTCTTCGGGGCTTGCTGTCAGAATCCTTTTCAATTAGCGTAGTATAATAAAATCCCCTTAATAGAATTTGTTTAATTCTCACACTCATTCTTGGAAAGGATGTGTTGTTATGTTTTTCCCTGAGCACACAGATGGGGAGCCTCTGCGGGAAGGTTAAGTACCGGTGCTTTTAAAAAAAGCACCCGCAGCTCCTCTGCAGTAACACTGCAGTTCTCTGAACGTCGAATGCATCTCCAAGCTGGCCTTTTGTTGTACAAACTCGCATTGATTTTTTTTTCCACTCTCTGGAAGAAAGAGCTGATAATGACTTTGGCCACCAACTGGTTCCCCAGTCCTCTCTCTGTCACTCTTCCCCAACTTTGCTAGGAAACCAAGCTTCAGGTAAAGGCCCTGCCTGGCAAATGTATTTCTCTCTGTTTCAGTCACCTTTCATTGAAATCTCTCTAAAGATAGGCTCCTAATGAACGATTAAAATTTCGCTTTTGTTTTGCTCCATATTGTTGTGTTGGCCCCAAGGGCCAATTCATTTAACACACGAAAATATAGCCCTTACCCCCTTCGGGGCCACAGATAGTGGCCCATTTCATCTAGTTAGGCTTTTGGCAAGGAGTGATCGATGTGTGGGAGGGACTCAAAGGTCAAAAGTTCTACTCCTTCTGCTCATAGTGAGTCCACAAACCAGGGCTGGAGCCGGGAAGCATGTGAGACACACAGATGACCCAGCCCCTCCTGGGATCTACTTAATTAGAATCTGCATTTCATTAAATCCCGGAGGCTAGAGTCCATTCGTTTGAATTCAGGGCCTTCCTCTCTACTGTTATTTTGCAATTGTGTCTCCATCCAAGTGTCTAGAGCGGATCCTGGCTTTGGATGGTTCATTCATTAATATGTGTATTCCTGTAAGTCTTATTGATGAGGACGGATGTTCCTGTTTTGGTTTTACACCTGTTCTTCTGTTAAGAAGCATAGTGTCTCTAGGCAGCTTACATTAAAAAAGTAATTCTGAACTGCCATGTGTGTTTCCCAGTGTGACACTATTTATTTATCTGAGGTCTTCAAGAAATATTATCCTTGTTTTCCCAGGCTTCAGATTGGCTGCGAAGAGCTGTTGCCCTTTCATAAGCAGGACTACCACACAGCTGCTTTTGATGGGAGATTAAAACCAGTGTTGCTGAGCCAAATTATTTTACTTTGAAGTTCTGTAAATTGCAGTTGATTTTGACTGGATGTGCTTCTTATCCAAACAGACCAACAGTTAATACTTCACCAGGCTCAATCGACTGTTGTGATGTGTTTGGCGTAGCACTTCACTTATCAAACTCACTTCCCAGGTGGAAGGATGTCTGTTTTATCTTTACCTACATTTTAATGTTCCCAGGCTCTGAAGGGGAAGCCTTTTAGGTTTTGTTTTTCGATGTAATTTTTATTTATTTATTTTGGGAGATTCTTTGCTTGTTTGTTTGTTTCTGAGATTGTAATTGAATTACAACTTTTCTCCTTTCTCTTTCCTCCAATTTAATTTCAATTTTAACAAAAAGAAAATGGTGATACTTCAGTGGGTTACTAACAGGGCATTGGTCCGGGTGGGACCTGAAAGAGTTTCAGGCTTTAGAAACAAAACTAAACAGTGAACAGTGCAGATAACTGTAGATGAAAATTGTGAGTGACCTCCAAGACGTCTTCTGGAAGGCTGCTGTTGTGGTTTTGTTGTTGTTGTTGGGTTTTTGGTTGTGTTTTTCAATGCAGGCAATAATTAAGCACCTACTGTATATGCAGTCCTGAGTTCTCCTGTCTCTAGAGGACATGTGCCCTAGATCTTCTGGAACAGTCTTTCCCCTCCCCACACCCCTTAGGCCTAAACTGTGCATCTCAACGTTTGGTCCGACACATATGTTCACAATGGGGAAGCAGAGCGAACAGAAGGTGAAGCTTGATTCGCAGTAAGAAGTCAGAACGCTGTGCTTCCTTGTCCAGAGCTGTTGCACCTGGTAAGTGTGGAGAAGGGTTCGGAAAGCGTGCCAAGCCGAGGAAATGTTACTTATGCACAGGAGGGGACTTTGGGGGAGCATCCCTTCCCCCATCTGCCTGCTGGCACCCCTGTTCCACTCACCCATGCAGAAGAGTTGAGCTCAGTGATAAGCCCGATGGAACTGACAAATGTCACTGACATTTGAACTTTGGAAATTTTTGCAAACAGATTATGTAGCCAGCGAATCTGGCACATGGTACTAAATTGCACACAATAAATACTTTCGTGGGCTTCTGCTCAAGCCTGGCAGTTCAAACATGTCCAATTTATAGCCAATATAGATTAGCAAGGACGAGAAGTTTAAGGATAATGCAGTTAATAAAAAAAAAAAAAAAGAAAGAAAGAAAAGAAAATTGCAAACACCTTTCTAAACAACCATGCCTTCTACTTTCGCCCTCTGGCCCTCCCAGCAGTCCTCAGTTTTAGAAAACCTCCCCTCCCATAATGGTTCCAAATAAAAGGCAACACCCATCTTGAGGTTTTCTAGGTTTTCATTTACTGTTGTCTCTGGGGGACCTGCTGAACCAGTTAATTCTCACATAGAGGGTAGAATCTGAGCATGAGGCTCACAGGCCCTTAGGTTCTGCTTTTTCCTGTGTATTGGGCTTAAACTTGAGGTTCTCAACCTGGGGTGTGGGGTGAGAATCAAACGACCCTTTCCCCTAAGGGTCATCTAAGACTATTGGAGCACACAGATATTTACCTGATTTATAACAGTAGCAAAATTACAGTTATGAAGTGGCATCAAATATAATTTTATGGTTGGGGGGGGTCACCACAACATGAAGAACTGTATTAAAGGGTTGCAGCATTCGGAAGGCCGAGAGCCGCTGATTTAAAGGGAAGCCTACGGGAGGGGTACCTGCCTGGTCTCCATCCTTTTCTCTGGCGGCATGAACGTGTAGACAGAGACTTCCCTTTCGTTTTTGGAGGGCTGCTGTTCAGCTTCCTTGCCGAAACTTAGCATCAATCTTTCTGTGATGGACGGACCCAGAGTGAGGCTTACCATAGTATCCTCTGCAGGAAGCACAGACTCTTTCAATCGCCGAAGGAGAAAGGTGAAGGAGCTAGCTGTCTGCCCTCAAGTTCTCTCTTGCTCCAGGAGTTTGCATCAGTCAGTTCAATTCTCTGAGCCCCACCCCACCCCCACCCCCGCCACGTTCCTCATCTGTGAAATGGGTCTGACTACATAAGCTTTTTGTGCTAAATGAAAAAAGAACTTACCAGTATGGGTGGGAGGTGACAAAGTGTTCCCCGGTGTCTAGTCTGTTTACAAATGCTCTGATGATTTTTGATTTGCTAGGCAAGGGAACAGTTTCCTGCTTCTAGAGTCTCTGTGTGGAGCCCTGATTTTGGCTCACTGGGAGATATGCTTCCATTTTTAAAAGCTAGCAAAGCACCTGACTAGCCATTCGCTCCTGGTTAGGCGTTTATGGTGCCTTGGGCATTCTGATTAGGACTATAAACAAATAAGATAGCCTACCCCAAGAGACTCTGCATGAGCCCCTCACACTAATTGTCTAAATTATCCTCTACAAATCCTTGATGATCTCCTATTTTTGTTCACCATCTGGAACTGGCTGCTGGCCTTCATTCTGTGTCCATTGGCAAACTACGTTGACCAGAATATCAGTAAGCCACTGCACGGCTGCCACCACCGCCACCGCTGCGGCCTGCATCCACACAGCCCATCTTGGTTGCTTTCCTAAATGGATTTAAGTTACTCTAGACAACCATTGCTTAGCATCTTCTTAGATATCTGTGCATTTTAGGTAATGCTGCAAACTTACTCCCATATTGGAAATTTGCATAGGCTTTGCATATGGGGTCTCTTCTCACCTGGGCCACTCCTGGGAAAGGATCGGCTGTCAGTGAGACCCTGAGCAAGTCACTTACCTGCCCTCATTTCCTCATCTGGAGAATGGGTGAACGTCACGTCACAGACAATGCCTGTCTGGTTCCCGTGGTACGGGATGGGATGTGGGTGACAAAGTCTGGCCTTATTGGAGACCCAGTCAGGGTTGCCTGTTCTTAAGGCAGGTGTGGGGGATCCAGGAGGCTGGAATTTTAGGTGAAGGGCCTCACTTTTAGAGATTAACAATTCCTGTCATTATCACGTAAATCAAATGGACAGCCTTTGAGAGTTTACAGCTCTCCATCTTCCTAGGAGCACTGCCTCCTCCCACTTTAGATCTTAACCCAGGGGCCCCCTGGGGAAGGGGTTCTCAAGGAGTGTTCTAATAACCGGCTCTGGAGTAGAGCCAGAGGGAGGAGGCAGCCTTTCCCTGGGCATGAGGCATCAACTCTGCGGCCTCTGAAGGGCCCCACGCCCCACCCCCACACTCTGTTTAGCTTGAGTCAGAGAGGGGGGTACTCAGGCTCACAGATGGGAGCTGTTTCATCTTCGCTGGGTCAGAGGTTAATGGAGATAAGTAGTGTCTTCCTACCAGGGGGCCCCAGGAAAGCCCGGTGTGTTGTTTGAGTTGAATCGGGATCTTAGAGATTCAACATGCTGATATTCTTCTACCTTTTGCAGAGAGAGTGAGGCCCTGGGAGAGAAAGCTGTAGCCAGGCAGGCTGGGGTGAGAGGGCGACCAGAGGAGCCTGTCAGTCACTGAATGAAAGGGCTCAGGGTGAGACAGGGTAATTGCCTACCGGGCAGATCGAAGTCTGTGTGCTTTGCTGTACTAAGCTGTGGTTTGTGCAGAGCCCCGTCCCCATTTTGCTCAGTGTGTCCCTGGAGTGGGCTTAGGGGCACTAGCTGTGTTGCTTGGCTGCCCACCCTTGCTACCCATGGCTCCTTTCCCTCCAACCAAACTGTGTAGCCAGGGCACTAACTCTGACCTATCTCTGGCCAGGGTCTGCTGTGCAGGCAGCTCGGTCCATTCTGACATAGTCACGTGTACCATGCAAAGGATGAGTTATTTAGACTTTGGGCTTCTCTTCTGGATGAAAGCAATCTCAACAGGTCAAACCGGATAGCCAAAGAGGGACAAGAATGTTTTGAAATGCTCAGCAAACCCCTCCTTCTCTGGAATTCCTTTGTCATACCACATAAAAGTACATTTTCTGGGTCTGCCAGATGGCTCAGCAGATAAAAACGCTGGCTGTCGACCTTGGGGACCTGAGTTCAATCCCTGGGAGCCACATGGTGGAAGGACAGAACCCAGTCACAGAGGTTGTTCTCTGACCTCTGCTGCACATGTATACACAACAAATATGATACAATAATATATATGTATGTATGTATGTATATGTCTATATTCTTTTCTTTTCTTTTCTTCTGTGTTCCTAGGACTGGGAAGCTAAATTGGTCACCTTTCTTGTTGCTGTGACAGAGTGCCTGACAAGAGCAGTTTAAGAAAGCAGGAGCTTATTTTGGCAGATCGAGAGTAGGGGAAGCCATAGCCACAGGAGTGTGAGGTCACCTTAGGTCCACAGTGAGAAATCAGGCGTGGCTTTTCATCGGAAATGAAATCCTTCTGGAGCCGCCCTCACAGACACACCAGAGGTGTGCTTCCTCAGTGATCCTAAACTTTAGCCAGGTAGCCATGGGGATGAACCGTCACAGTGGGGTTTTGTCTCTGGAGCAGTGTTGGGTTTGTTTATTGCCCCAAATTCCCTCTTTTTTTTTTTTTTTTTTTTAAACCTACTGTCCTAAAAGGGACAGAAACAGCATCCCTTCATCTTCTCATTCTATGCTAAGAACTGGGCAGGCCCAGTTCCACCCCTCTGTGTGTATGTGTGTATGGGTAAGTCTCACCAGACCTCTGGGAAATAGACATCCACCTTTGTACGTCCCTCATTTCCCTTGCAGGAGTTATGCACCTTGCTGGCAGACGATAAGTTATTCCTCTGATGGTGAAATGAGTCAATTCAAGTCCGATTAGATTATATTAAATACAAGTATAGTGGGAAGATGCTCTTGGGCTGGCAAGTTAACCAGGAAGGAGGCAAGGGAAGTCTGCATGGGAGAGGAGAAAGAGAAGAGGGGGGAGAGAAAGAGAGAGAAAAAAATCCATGCACACAGAGAGGGGGAACACAAAAATGTCTGAACTATAGGGAAGAGCCTTTGGGGGAGGGCAGCCCAGCCCTTGGGGCAGGGTATGCCAGGTAGGGACTGAGGGATGCTGGGAGAATTTGGAGGCTAGGTCTGCTTTGGTATGTAAAATATGCACCTCGGTCCGGTCCCTTGTCCCAGGGTCTGAAACCAACAGCAGAAGGGGAAAAAATGCTGGTTGAATCAATGTATGTCTATCTCCGTCTGTCTGTCTTTCTCTTTGTGTCTTGATGTATGTATATATGTATGTATATCTGAATGTGGGTATATCTGTATGCCTGTACCTACCTACATACCTTACCAAAGTTATATGTTGCTGGGACCAGTAGAAGAGTGGAACTTGATTATCTAGGATATGCTGGTGGAGTGGTAGAAGCTCTGGCAGACTAGATGGAGAACAGGGACCTTAGCTTAGACCAGGACTGTCACATAAGCTTAGATGTGGCCATCTGGGAACGTGAGCCCTAAATTTCCAAATCTTATTTTTCAAGAGAATCTAAAAATGGGGATTTTAACATGAAATCTCGTTTTTTTATATGCTGGAATTTAGGTCAATTAAAAGGCCCACAAAGCTACATCTGTGGGGCAGATGAGACACAAGGTTACCTGTGTGAGCGCTCCCGAGGACTTACTGCTTTGTATTTGTTGAAGAGATGGGATGCCATTTCCCAGGCTACCCGGGCTATCTCAGAAGAAAGGTGCAGACTGACAGACTCCTCTGTGTGCTGTCCCATGGGGCGAGGCAGCCTCCTCCTATAGGCTGTGGTGGCAGTCTCATCACCTGCCTGCCCCAAATCCTCATGGCCAAGAGGGAAAGGGATTCTTTAGAAAGCAGTAGGGCACGGGCAATTCCTAGCGTAGCAGCTGGCCGTGCAGTGTGGTCTTCAGGGGAGACAGACCTGGGGTGGGGTCTCCACATCTCCAGCTACTGGATATATTACTTTACTCCTCTGGCCTCAGTTTCTTTATCTGTCAAGTGATCAGAAATATTAATTTGCCTTTCAGGACTGGGAAAGGAATTAAATTTTATATCAAGGTTGTAAATTCTATAGAAAAGGATTAAAGACTAAGTAAGATGCCTGTGGCCTTTTTATAATGGTATTCAGGGAAGCCAAGAAAAGTTGCTCAGCTCCCGAGGAGGAGGATCGTGACCCAGACAGGGCTGGCCTTGGATTTGTCTTGCGAGGTGAGTGACAGTCGGTGGGGCTGTGGGGATTAAGGAGGCATTGGTGGGGGTGGGGCAGGGATCAACTTGGAATATTTATTGTGACTTATTGGCAGTTAGGACAAGCTTCATGTGTAGTGGTGGCCTCACACATTCTGACTTTTCATCTGTGATAGGAACCTCTTCCGAGGCCATGAAAGCCAAAGTTGCCCTCTTCCCATTTTTTTCTTATGCATCGCAGTGGCACACTTTATGTCCCCGACAAGCTGCAGAGGTGACGTGGAAGGACAAAAAGGGTGTTGCTGGGTTTGCGGTAGTGTGCGGCAGAGAGCTGAGGTCGGCTCACGGAGGTGGATTAGGAAGTAGGAAGACTGTTACGAAGTGTGTATAAACTGGAGTGACGAGTCTATGTTGTAGAGAGACAGCAGAAGGCTTGCTTGATCTGCTACTCAAGTTTTGAGTTATCCTGGCCCTCACGCACATGTGTGTGCATGCATGTGTGGTGTGTGTATGTGTGTATGCCTGTGCATGTGTGTGGTATGTGTGTGTGCACATGTGCATGTGTATGATGTGCGCGAGCGCGCACCCACATGTGCATGTATGTGTGTGCATGTGTGCGTATGTGGATGTGTATGAGTGTGTGTGTGTGCATGTGTGTGGGTGTGTGTCTATGTGCGTGTACCTGTGCACATGCTTGCCCACACACATTCTGATTTTCTGAGATGCTAATGACTCAGGATAATTCTGAGAAAATACCTATCACACACAGGCCAGGGGTTCATAAGCCTTGCCTTACACTTGTCATATCCTCACTATTGGGTTTCTGGCTGTCTGATGCAAGCCTTACTAAACTTGTGAAAATGAAGTTTTGACTCCACTTGTCTCTAATAGATGCAGAATAACTAGCCAGGTAAGAAGTGGTAAGCACTCAGACTGAATGGTGGCAAATCACTGTAGACAGTCAGAGGCAGGCAGCTCGCCCGCTTTCTGTAAAGCCAAAGAACTCCCTTGGCCACGCTGCCCTTAATTTCCTATTGTCAACCTGAAGTTGCTGCTAACATCTTCACACTCTTCAGGGCCAGGAGTTCGTGCAGTAGCTATTGGGGAAGGACTCTGGGGGACTCCTGAACTACTCAGGTAGTGCTACATTTAGGTATAAGTTTGGCCAGCATTGGAACCACCAACATGCCACTACTAAAGAATGTTAGTCTAACACATGAAAAAAAAGTCTTTAATTTTTTTGTCCCTAGTTCTATCCTACACCCTCCTTTGAGAAAAGCTAGAAATAACATCTCCCAAGCTGGGGACTATAAAAGATGGGAAGTGAATGTAGCGCATGGGATCTAAATCTCTCCAGGGGCCTCACTGAGGGGCATCTCCCCAGGATGATGGAGTAGCAGCACACACTGCTTGGTTTACTGTTCCCCAAACTCAAGAGTTCCCATGCCTGTCATTCTGGGCTGAGAGAGCCTTCTGGGTCTCCTGGGCGGTGGCTTCCTTCTATAAATCAACTACAGACAGCGGCAGCCACTTGCATCCTGGGATAGAAACATAGACCCTGTTGCTAGACATCAACCTAGGCTCCACAAACATGGCGGGATCAGAGGGCAGGGGGCACCTAGCCCAGGCAGGCACTAGGCAAGCAGGCCCAGCAGCGGGTAGCTCCATTTGTTTATTTTCTTAGTGTTATTGCTGTCTCTACCACAAGAAGTGGGGGCACCCTCCGCCCCCTGCTGGGCGGAGGTGGAGGCCACTTAAACGCCTTACCACCGGAAAGGCCTGCCGACTGCTGGCTGATTTATTTATTTTAGTTGCACATAGACTGTCTGCTAGGTCTAAATTTGGGAACCAACAGGAAGTCATCCAATCTAACACCAAGTGTTCAATGCTTGTGTTCTGTTTGGGCAAACACATACTAGATTGCACGAGAAAGGGAAGTCTTCCGTAGGTGTATTCCCAACTCCTTCCCTTCCACCCCCTCCCACCCCTCACCATACCCCCCATTCCCACCCCCACCTCACCCCACCCCCGCCCCCAAACCCCTCCTGCATTGTCATTTAGCTCAGGCCAGCTGTGAGGTTGACTTCTACCTTTGACTTCAAGGGCTCTCTTCCAAAATAAGTTTTTCAACATTTTTTTTTTTTCTGTGAAAATGTAAGAGCGGTGTTGACGGTGAGAGTCTACCGTCAACAGGCTTCTATAATTGGTTTCTAATGCCTCTATTCATCTTACTTTTGACACACTTCAGAGTCAGTCTCTGGTGGCTGAGTGTGTCCTCCAGTCAGTCCTGAACCCAGGCTGCCAGTCACTTGGCTTCAGTATTTGCACACCTAATGTGTGAGGGCAGAGATTCAGGCTTCCCAGTGGCTGCTGGCAGGGTATCTGGGAGGGACACCTCCCACAGAGGCCTTGGGGCGAGCTGCACCTGCCTGGGTGTGCAGCCTCTGCCACGCACACTTCTCATCATTTTTAGTCTCCGGCTTGGGCTTTCTCAAAGAAGGGGGTAGGGTGAGCTCTTGGGATGTTTTGTCCGTATATGGCAAATGTGAACTTTGCTCTGTGAAGTTTCCTAAGGACTCCCTTAGTCAATATTCTTCTCTAATCGGTTACAGGCAGCTACTGTTCCAAGTGTTTCCACTACAGATGGCGTTTGCCTGTTAGAGTAGATGCATTTAGCCATATTTCATTGTCTCTCTAGGTAGGGCCTGCTTCCGTCAGTACAACATGGATTTCTTGTTGTTTTTTTTTTTTTTTTTTTTTTTCAATTTTTTGAAATGAAAACATAGTTACATTATTGTCTGCCTTCCCCATCCTCCCTCCAACCCTTCCCAAGTAGGGTTACTAGTTCTCAGACTCATTGTCTCTGTTTCTTAACGTGCTGTTCTTGTATATGAATAAGTAGATTTCTAAGTGTATAACTATAATTTGATCAGTCTGTATGACGTCACTTGTGTGTGTGTGGTTTTAGGGGTGACGAGGTGGCATCGGATAACTGATTTGGAGGGAAGACTGCTTCTCCTCATTTCAGCATTTCTTAGTTGCCTGCTGTCCTTGTCTAGGGTTGGGGCTCGAGCTTTCTCACTTCCATGTTGGCGTATCTAGTGGCGTCATCCATGTTCAGATCTTGCTTAGGCAGCCATATTAAGGAGATGTCATGGGTGTAACTTCCCTGTCGTTTCTAGGAGATACAGTCTCCCAGCAGACTCTATGGTTCCCTGGCTCTTAAAAATCTGCCTGCTTCCTCTTTCCAGATGTTCTCTGAGGTTTAGGTACAGAGGATGTGTTGTGGAGGGGAGGGGACCCAGAGGGCTTGGGCACCACATGGTCACTTGCTCTCTGCCCCTTGATCTGTTGTGGTTTTTCTGTAATGGTCTTCGTACTTCTCAAAGAAAAGTTTCTTTATTGAAGGGTAATAGCTATACTCACCTGTGGGTATAAGGATAAATGTTTATATTGTGGGCTGTCTGGCTTTCCCTCTCTCTCTCTCTAAAACAAAGTCTCATTGTTTAGTCCTTGCTGGCTTAGAACTCTGTATAACCTAAACTGCCCATGAACTTACAGAAGTCCTACCTTTAGAGTGTTGACAAATATTCTTGTTCAAGTCATGATGTATGTGTGTATATATGCTTTCATTTAAAGCATCTAGAATTGGGCTCGCTGCCAGATTGCCTCTGTCACGGATAAGAGTTGCATGCAGACCATTAAGCTGGCCAGAGTTACCAAAGTAGCTGGACAGGACAGATTCCAAGGGAGAGTGTACTTAGGTGTGTGTGTGTGTGTGTGTGTGTGTGTGTGTGTAATTTATGGGTAATACCAGTGGCTCCAACATCTAAGGTGTGAAAGGTTCATGGGAGACGGTGATGTGCTTACCCTGTTGGAGCTAGAAGGAGAGACTTGGAGGATGTGCTGACCTTGCTGCTGGGTCCTGGATATCCACCACTTGGCGCATGGCAGGACCTGGAACCTCTAAAGTCTCCTTAATGTCCCTAATGACTATGCCTTTAGCAATGAGTAAACCTCAGATCCAAGTTATGGTGGTTATGACTAGTAATCTCTGTCACCTAGAATGAATGGCCTATATTGGTAAACATGTGTGTGTATATGTGCGTGTGCATGCTGATTTATGTGCCTGTGCATGTATGTGCATGGAGGCCAGAGGAAGATGCTGGGTGTCCTACTCTTGAGACCAGCCTTGAGACAGGGTTTCTCACTGAACTGGAGCTAAGCTGGCACCGAGCAAGCTCTAGTGACTGTTCAGTCTCTGCCACTCACAGGGCTAGGGTGTCAGGCACACGTGGCCAAGAACAGCTTTCGAATTCAGGCTCTCATGCTTATGCAGCAAGCATTCTTACCTACTGAGTCATCTTACCAATCACATACATTTAAAAAAAAAATGTTTGCTCAGAGTCTGATTCTGTGTTAAGCACATTATAAAAATCATTCCGTTTCCATGCCGACATCTAGGAAGTAAGCCATTCTTAGAAGTATGCTTCTTTTTAAATGAGGAAAGGAGGTTTAGAGAGGCTGGGCAAACATATAGTCATTTAGTTGATAAGTTGTTAGAATCATATAATCACAGAATTGAGACCCGTGCAGTGCGATTAGAGTAGACGACTTTTAAGTTCTGTATTATCCCCATTCCCATGTACAATGATGCTACCCTGTTTCCTGGCTTCAACTGTGACTCTTATCTTTTCCTTATTCCACGCTTCATCCACCCCAACAGGTTTACTGTAACCAGACACAAGCTAGACTCTCACAGCTTCCCCACTTGTCAAAGGCTCTTGCGTCTGCCTGATGTAGAGTGTTTGATCCACTTCCCACCTTTCTATCAGTTTAGAGTGTTCTTCCAGAACGAGGCTCCCATGGAAGTGTCAAAATCAAGAGCTATCCCTTGCCCCTCCTCTGTATCATGTCTGCATTGTTTTTGCTTTGGTGTTTCAGTCTGTGGGTTATCTGAGGCTCAGCCTCCTCTGTATTCTAGACTTTAGCAGGTAAGGCTCCCTGGGAAACAGACAATGAATGCTGGACCTAGCGTGAAGAAAGGGGCTCAGAACTAGGCAGAGGGGAAGTGAACAGAATAGTTATGTCAGGGGTCTCTATGGAGGTGAAACTGTCCTGTGGTGCCTTCCTCACTGAAGTAAGGGGACATCCTCTAGGCTCTAAGGACAACCAGTCAGTAGATGTGCACTGTTCCTAGGAGAGGACATAACCATAGGGGTCATAAGAACACTTCAGAAGAACTAAGCTTTGAACTTGTGGTACCTAAAGCCCTTTAGACATCTCAGCTCTGCATTGTATACTGTAGCATGAGATATACATGAACGAATGCATGAAGGAGTCTGTATTCCCAAGTCATATATGTAGAACATGTAGGCCATGCTTCACACATGATATTTAAAAAATTGGAAAAAAATTTAGACAGTGTAGAAATGGATTACTACATTAATTTTATTTGTGTTAGAAATAGTTTTTTGTTTGGTTTTGTCAAGATAGAAAATTTCTTCCTGTGTTCTACTTTGTCCTTCAATGCACTTGATGTCCCTGAAGGAGGAAAGTGTGTCTCTAAATTAAAAAAAAACTTTTCAATTTGTTTGTAATCATCAACACAGCACGTGATCATGAGCATAAATTGAGTATGTTTATTGATTGATGTCAGAGCCGGGACCATACATATGACTTTGATGTACCCACTTTTTTATATTATTATTATTACTACACACAATGGGATTAGATGGGTCTATTTCAGCTTTAAGCGGTGATTATTCAAGGTGCCCGTGTGCTGAGTGTTAGGTTCGGCTTTAGTCTATAGAATCTATAACCTAGAAGCTCCCTTCCTCCCCACTCCTGTATATTGCAGAATTGGTCCTGAGATATGGCCTGATTGGCTAATAGCTCTCTGCAGATAAAATGCCTTTTTATCCTGGTTCCTCTCACCCGGATGCAGAAATGGCCTATTGGAAGAAAACTCTAGCCTTTCACTACAGAAGCTTTGACTCCAGCTACCTGGAGGAATGTAAGCTACCAATGGAGAGATGCAGGAAGGATGAGCCTGTTAGTAGAGTCATTCCCTTTGTGAATTATATCACACTGGGGTCAGTTAGAATGATTGTGGAACTGTTGACTGACCTGTAGAAATAAATACCTATACCATTAGTCATTTTGAATATAACAGATATACTTCCTGGTTTCGAGCCAGAGGTCCGTTGGTGTCTCTAACATGATAAATGAACAGGGTTTTTAGGATCACCTTTCTTTACAAAGATGCAGCTTGCTTAGCCACTTCTAGTTTTCTTCCTATGGGTTCAAGACAAGAAGAGTTAGGAAGAAAGACTCTGTAGTGTCTTACAAACTATTCTTCCTTCACATCTTACACAGTGGTCCAACTTTCCATTAAAAGTGCAACTTGTAGAGGATCCACCCATGATGAATAACTACATTCTTATATGTCTTTTTCATCTTGATGAACAGGAGTCTTCAATATTTTATGAGTGGCTGCATGCATTCATGAAATGAACACAGGAGTGTCTCTAGTGTATTAAGTATCACCTTAGGTGCTAGAAACATAGCTAGAAACAAAACAGATAAAATATCTGCTTATATGTGCTAATAATCCAGTGAAGGGGAATCATCTATCATGATGGGGAAGCAGGACAAAGCTCAGAGCAGTGGGAGCGTGTAGCTGGGACACCTCACGTCTTGGTGGACCAGGAAGCAGAGTGTTTGGTTGGAAGCAGAGCTAGCTGGTAACTTCTCAAGCCCCACACTTACAGACATACTTCTTGCTAGCTATGTTCCTCACCCAAAAGACTCTCTCATCTTCCCAAACAGCTCGACTAGCTCGAAACCCGGTGTTCAAACACATGAGCTTGTGGCTGGGTGGTGTTGGTATTTCACACTGAAACCATAACAACTATCATATATGCTACAAAGAAGAGTAAGCCAAGTAAAGGGAGATAGAATAGTAGTGATGGAAGACTGTTTAATAAAGATAAGATAATTTTAAGCAGAAGCTGGAAAGAGGTAAGGCAGTGAACCACGTGGATACTGAAGAGAAAGCATTTTGGATTAAGTGACACAAGCTGACCTAGAGTCACTATTAGTGATTATTAGTCTGTGTTTTAGTTAGGGTTTCTATTGTTGCAATGAAACACCATGACCAAAAAAAAAAAAAAAACAAAAAAAAAAAAAAAAAAAAAAAAAAAAAAAAAAAAAAAACAACTTGGGAAGGAAAGGGTTTACATTGGTTAGAGGAAGTCAAAGGAAATCAGCTTGCAGGAACTCAAACAAGGCAGGAACCTGGAGGCCAGAACTGCTGCAGAGATCGTGGAGGGGTGCTGCTTACTGGCTTGCTCCATGGCTTACTCAGCCTGCTTTCTTATAGAACCCTGGATGACCAGCCCAGGGATGGCACCACCCACAATAGGCTGGGCCCTCCCACACTGATGACTAATTAAGAAAATGTCTCGTAGCTGGATCTTATGGAAACATTTCCTCCCTAACAACTCAAGCTTGTGTCAAGTGGACATAAAAGCAGCCAGTACACTCTGTAAGAACAGACTGCAGGGGACACGTGCCAGAGCAGAGGGGAGATCAGTTAAGAGGTAGCTGCAGAGGTAGGACTTTAAGGGTGGCACTCTGGGTTACTGACTGGCTCTGTTTCCAACCTAGATGCTCTGCTTGTTAAGTACAGGGACGCTGTTGGTAACGGTGGATGTGCTGCAAAACTGTCAAATTTTGAATCTGTCTGGACAGAAGGGTTTATGGAACTTGGTGATGGACTGGTATGAAGAAGGATTACTTAAAGGCTTTTGGCTCTGGCAGTTGGATAAAATGGAAAAGCTATTTACTGCTAAGCAGACAACTGAACAAGGATTGGTTCTATGTAGAAAAACGGAGGTCCAATTTGGTAGTTAGTAACGTGAGCTGGACATTAGGGAGACCCCGGGGTTACGGAAATAAACTTCTGAGCCATCAGCATGCGGATACTGTTTTAAGCCAGGGTAATAAATGAAATTATCCAGAGAACGGCTGTGAAGTCTGAGGGCTTCCCATATTCAGTGGTCAGGGGAGACTGAAAAAGAGTGGTCTCTAAGATCTTCCTGGAAAACAGAATCAAGACAGTTTCAAGAGAAAAAAAAAAGAATAAATTTCTTTACTTCTAATGAATTTGGTCTGATAAAGACTTAGAAATGAGCACTGGGTTTGGCCAATAGTTGTAAACCTTTCCATAAGCAGCTTTGGAAGGTGCCACTAAAGATTAAGTGGACTCTCTCCTATCTACACTCTGGGGTGATTTCATTTATCACCAGGATTAAGATGGTATTTATATGTTGATGACTGACAATTTTATTTCTTCAACCACAACATCTTACCATTATGTCTAGATTATATTCCTAAACCATTAACTCAACACCCTATGTATCAAAATGGAACCTTTGGGTAGTAAGTGTTTGTGGCAGTTTTCTTGTCATACAGGGACAGACTGATGTTGTTATTGGGAGGTTTGGAATCATGAGGCAGTCTTTTTTTTTTTTTTTTTTTTGAAAGAGACAGAGATTAAAAAAAAAGCAACCGTAGAAATAATCTAGAAGCATGGGGGTGGGGTGGGTGGAATAATGAAATCAGAGGACGACAACACAGACATAGAAGGTGTGTCTTTACGTAGCTGAGAAGGAATCCGAAAGCCTGGTCCTCTGCCAGGACATGGGTGATTAACTGGAGTCCATCAAAGGAGTGGGCACAGGTGCAGTGAGAGGCAGCAATGGGCACAGGTGCAGTGAGAGGCAGCAATGGGCACAGGTGCAGGTGAGAGGCAGCAATGAACACAGATGCAGGTGAGAGATGGCAATGGACACAAGTGTGATGAGAGGTGGCAATGGGCACAGGTGCAGGAGAGAGGTAGCAATGGGCACAGGTGTGATGAGAGGTGGGAATGGACATAAGTGCAGGTGAGAAGTGGCAATGGGCACAGGTGTGGCGAGAGGGTTGACCAACATGTAGGAGCATGTGCAAGACTTCTTTTGCTGGCTTTTGTTTTGTTCATCAACTGAGAAGTAAGGTCAGGGGCTGAGAAAGAAGACGAGGGGTATCACAGCGTTGAAGAAAGCAGAGCAGGAGTGAGATGGTTGTGTAGAAGAGTGGTAGAAATGTTGGTTGAAAAGTATCATGACAATTTTGGCATTTTTGACTTCTTAAAAACAAACACAGAAATATTATAAGAATATATTTTTGTTTTAATCCCAGGTGTGGGTCACAGGGCTGCTTCAGATTGTCCACAGCAGCTAACTATGATTTGCCCCATGCTCTAGCAGGGGCGTGATTTTTGCCAGCTGCAGCAATATTGTGATTCTGTGATTGTGTGACATTGAGAATTCTGGGGACCTGCCTAGGGTTTATAAATGCACCGGGAGGTGGGGTGTGTTGTTTGCTGGTTGCTGTTGGTTGCAGTTTGTTAAGTAGTCATGCACAAAGAAGAATGAACAAGAAGAAATTAGGTATCCTAATTGTGAAGATCAAATTCGCTTTAAGAAACTTGATGCCCCTAAACAGCAGGAGGTAGTTTAATGATAACAGAACCCCTTTCTCCATTATCCTTTTTCTCTCCTATCTAGTGTTAGGGGGATGACAGGGTAGAAGTGAGAAGGACCCACAAAGTAGACAAAGACAGGCTTCAGAAAAGGATGTGTATTAAACTTGCTACAGATGATTAGATGAGAGACCTGTCAATGTTATGGACTGCCCAACGATGTCCAGCTATCAAGGTAGACTACAGAGTGGGTGATGGCAGAGAGAGGAAACATGCAGAAATTCATGAATTCTAAATGGAAGGTGACTCAGAAGATATAGCTCATGATTAGAGGGGTGCTATTTATCCCAAGCCATAAAACAGATCCTCTAGGGGTTTCTGAAATTTGTCTAGATTGAATGAGACACCGCTAGAAGTACCATTTTACTCAAAGACTTTCCCTGTACCACTAAATAGACTCCTGGCCTGATCATGTACCCCATCCTTCCCTCTCGCCTGCACTCAAGACAAAATGAGCTCAAATCGAACAGACAGTGATCACAAGAGAGTTGTCTGAGCCTGGAGCTAAGCAAACAGCATACTTCCACCTCGTCCTTCCCTTGCCTCCACTCACATTCTTTTCTGAGACGTAGGCTTCCTAAGTGGCAAGGACCCTTTAGTGGCAAGGACGCTTTAGTGGTGCCCAGAACACTCCTCAACCCCACGCACATAGGAGTCTCTGTGCAGGGTCCTCCCTCTGCCTTCATCAAGTTGTTTCATTAATTTGTTTTTCAAGCATGTGCACATCATTCAGTTCCCAGGAAACGCAAAGATAAATAAAGTGGGTATTTATTTATATGGTTGCAACAGAGATCCTTTTCAGATGTGTTTAAGTGATAGAATTCGGAACAACAAGAAAGCCTTTTGAAAATATTTGTCCCCAGTATAATTTTATATTCAAAGCAGCAATGATGACTCTGTCCCAAAAGTCAGGAGTTCATCACTGAAAAATGACCCTTCTGTCATTCGGAGTTTAAAACTCATTTTTCTCCAAATCGACTGGAATTTCCCATGAAGCACAGATGATCTAGTACAGTTTCCACACAGCGTCCAACAGCAGTGCTGTAAAATCAGACTCACAGAAACAAGCTTTCTGTTACCGCCCTGGGGTTAGAAATCCCAAATCATAAAACTTGTCTTGTTGATTTTTCCAAATTTCCTAAAATTTCTTTTACCCAAGGCAGCTAAATCTCTCTCTTCCTCGCCCTCTCCCTCCCTCCCTCCCTCCTTCCCCCTCCTCTCCCCCCTCCCTCTCTCTCCCCCTCTCTCCCTCTTTCTCTCTTTCTCCCTCTCCCTCTCTTTCTCCCTTTCTTCCTCTCTCTCCCCCTCCCTCCCTCCCTCTCTCTCCCCCTCTCTCCCTCTTTCTCTCTTTCTCCCTCTCTCTCTCCCCCTCCCTCCTTCCCTCTCTCTCCCCCTCTCTCCCTCTTTCTCTCCCTTTCTTCCTCTCTCTCCCCCTCCCTCCTTTCCTCCCTCC
>JADRCD010223060.1:0-34060 GCA_019843815.1 Montemys delectorum
AAATAAACAATACTACTAATAGAGAGGCTGAGATAGGAGAAGCAAGATTTCAAGACCCTTATGTTGTACACAGCAAAACACTGTCACAAACAAGCTGAAAGCATATATAGATTGTACAATATTGGATCTATTTCTCCAATTACCAAATTAGAGAGACCATTGGATGACAATCAACAAATTTCTAATTCCTCATATTTTTGGATTTCAATCACTTAGGATATGTTGGTAATATTAATTTTCATATTAAAATATTAAGAAAAGGTAATTGTCACTTCCTGTTGTTTTTGTTGTAAGAGGTGGAATTAGATTTTTGTGGATTTGTTGAAAGATTACTTTCTTGCTTCTTCTAGGGTATAGTTTTGCTCCTTATGTTGATGTTTTCCATCTATTATCCTTTGGAGGGCTGGATTTGTGGAAAGATATTGTGTAAATTTTGTTTTGTCATAGAATATCTTGTTTTCTCCATCTATGGTAATTGAGAGTTTTGCTGGGTATTGTAGCCTAGGTTAGCATTTGTGTTCTTGTAGGATCTATATGACATCTGCCAGGATCTTCAGGCTTTCATAGTCTCTGGTGAGAAGTCCGCTGTAATTCTGATAGGCCTGCCTTTATATGTTACTTGCCTTTTTTCCCTTACTGCTTTTAAAAATCTTTCTTTGTTTAGTGCATTTGGTGTTTTTATTATTATGTGACTGTGAGGGGAGGAATTTCTTTTCTGGTCCAGTCTATTTGGAGTTCTGTAGGCTTCTTGTATGTTCATGGGCATCTCTCTCTTTAGGTTAGGGAAGTTTTCTTCTAGAATTTTGTTAAAGATATTTACTGGCCCATTACATTGGGAGTCTTCACTCTCTTCTATTCCTATTATCCTTAGGTTTGGTCTTCTCATTGCATCCTGGATTTCCTGGATGTTTTGGGTTAGGAGCTTTTTGCTTTTTGCATTTTCTTTGACTGTTCTGTCAATGTTTTCCATGGTGTCTTCTGCCCCTGAGATTCTCTCTTCTATCTCTTGTATTCTGTTGGTGATGCTTGCATCTATGACTCCTGATTTCTTTCCTAGGTTTTGTATCTCCAGGGTTGTCTCTCTTTCTGAATTATTTATTGTTTCTATTTCCTTTTTAAATTCTGGATGGTTTTGCTCATTTCCTTCACCTGTTTGATTGTGTTTTCCTGTAGTTCTTTAAGGGATTTTTGTGTTTCCTCTTTAAGAGCTTCTAGCTCCTTACCTGTGTTTTCCTGTATTTCTTTGAGGGTGCTATTTATGTCTTTCTCAAGGTCCTGTATCATCATCATGATAAGTCATTTAAGATCTGAATCTTGTGTTTTCGGTGTGATGGTGTGTCCAGGACTGGCTATGGTGGGAGAATTGGGTTCTGATGATGCCAAGTAACCTTGGTTTGTGTTGTTTATTTTCTTATGCTTGCCCCCACCATCTGGTTATCTCTAGTGCTACCTGCCCTTGCTAATTCTGACTGGAGTCAGTCTTTCCTGTGATCCTGGTTGTATCAGAACTCCTCAGAGTCAGGCAGTCTCTGTGACCCTATCATTCTGGGATCCTGTGACCTTGGGCTTGTTAGAGCACCTGGGAGTGCAGCAGCTTCCTCTGGTTGCTGTGGTACTGGCTGTAGAGCTTGGGCCCAAGGTCTGCTCATACATATCAATATCAACATACTGTGGCATTACAGAGGATATGATGCCAGTGGCTTTCCAGTTTATTTGCTAATGGAGGATCCAGAAATTACTCTCTTGTCTTGGCCATTCAAAAATCCAGTTCTTGCTGTCCACTTTGGGGAGATGTTGAACCTGAAAACTCTATTTTTGACATTCTTGCCCTTGGACAAGTACAAAAACTGACTTTAACTTGAAATTTTGGCTGAAAACTACCAAGTCCCTGTCTACTTGGACTGCCCTTCTGAATTTGGAGTCATTTTACATGCATGACTTTGTCAAATTACCCTTGAGTCCCCTTTCCTCTCATGAGTTGTTTCAACTCAAACCATTCCAATTGTTTCTCAGACGCTGAAGAGGGTTTTCTTTTCTCTTTTCTTTCTCTCTCTTTTTTCTTTCTATCTTTCTTTCTTTCTTTCTCTTTCTCTCTCTCTCTCTCTCTCTCTCTCTCTCTCTCTCTCTCTCTCTCTCTTTCTTTCTTTCTTTCTTTCTTCTTTCTCCCTTCCTTTCTTTCTTCCCTTCTTTCTTCCTTTCTTCCTTTCTTTATTCCTTTTGCCCTGTTTTATATTTTAATGCATGGGATGGTTGAATGTTACACCTAGGTGGTAAGAGTTATACATACAGTGTGGAGCAGAAGGATTCTGCCATGAGTTTCTCTGCTGATTTCCTTGGAGGCAGAATGTACCTCCAGTGTTTAGATGAGGAGCATATAATGCCTTAAGCCAACATTTCCATGGGAGCAATTTAAGTCAAACAGAAACTATTAGAGTGGAAAGGACAATCGGTTGAATTACCCTCTGAAAGCATTCTTCATAGGAAACGTACAGAAACCCCCTAACACCATATTGATGGACACAGGTTGAATCATCACTCAGCAGGCACCAAATCCATTTCACTAATTCCTCTGGTCAGAAGGAAAGACACTAACCCAGAGTGGGGCCAATCAGCAGAGCCAAGGTGTGCCATGCAAGCTGTACACACTGGCAAATCTGCAAATCTATTGTAATTGAGGTTCCCTAATAAAGAGAAAGTCTCAGTCTCTATTAAAGAGCTCTGAAAACTACAAGAAGCCTTATCTGGAATTAATCTATTTCAGTGAAATTACTCTGATTGTATGTTGTTGGTGATGATGGTAGTAATATTTGGTAGTAAGTGAAGGCCTGCATGAGGTAGGCTTCATAGTATTAATGAGAATAAATTAATCTCATTACAGTTAACTACCACACTAATGCCTAATGAGGCATAATTATCCACATTTAAGAAATAAGGCTGACATTGGCTGACATTTAGGCAATACTCTGACATGTCCAGTGTTTATTATCCTGGCCTCAGTTAAAGGTGGTCTACTAACCAAAAAACCCTCAATTCAGTAGTCATATGGTTGAAAGAAACTAAGACCCAAAAATATCGCATAATTCCTTATGGTTAAACTGTACTGTAACTTAAGCATATAAATTTAAAGATCTGTTTTCTGATGATCCAATTATCACCTTTTATTTCTGACAGCATAATAACCATATTAAGTAACAATGGGGCCAACTAATAAAAGCACCTAAGAGAAAAGCCAATTACTTCAATGTTTATTCATCCACTCATTTGTTATAAACTGTACTTGGCATACAAACGTGTTATTTCTCTAGATTTTATTTGTTCTAACAAAGAACAGTGAGATACTCTTTTTTCCTCCCGCCACAGCACACATTCACCAAAAATATTCAAGCTGCTTTTACTTACCTGAAGTTAAACCCTGGTTATTGTGACAAGTTGAATAACCTTGAGATTTATGAGAGCCTGAAACCCAAGGGAACATGAAGACCAGATAGGCAAGTAGCCCATTAACACTTTGTTACATTGATAGAAGGTCAACTGACAGCTCAATAGTTCTAACCATAAACATGGGATCCCGCTGACACAGAACATCAGAAAGTCAGGCTCGCTTGCTTGGAACTTACAAACAACTCACTTCTAAAAGTCAGTGGCAGGGCAAAAGAAATGGTTAAGAGACTGAATCACACTGCTCTTCCTGAAGAGCCGTGTTCATGTCAGTTATCGTACAATTGACTGCAATTTCATGTCCAGGGAATCAGTACCTTCATCTCTTCTTTTTAGGGTTCTACACTTTTTTTTTGCACATCCCCACATATAGACACGTAGGCACGTAACATAATTTCAAAAACTCAGTAAGACAAATACTTTTTTTCATAGTAAATCTCTTTATTTCATCATGATTCTCAGCTTGTTAAAGTTATCGGTTGCAAGTGCATACAAGTAAAGGAGGCCAATATTACCATTTCAGTATTGTAGAGATGAAATAAACATTTATATGAGTTATCTAATGTGTCCCACATGATTCTAGATGATAAGAATACAGAGCAAAGTACACTGACAAGATTTCTTTCCACTGTAGTCAAACAATCAAATAGCCCACTAATGACATAAGACAAATAGTTTTTAATCTTTGTTTGATGGCAGGCATGCGTTTCATGCTTTTGATTCTAGAGCTTGGAAGGCAGAGACAGGGGCAGAGGCAGGGGCAGGGGCGGGGGAGTGGGCAGGGGCAGGGGTAGGGTCAGAGGAAGTTTAATAGCTGTGAATTCAAGGACTACCTTACATATATATTCCAGGTTCCAGCCAGGAAAAATCATATCAAGAAGAAAAGTAATCACCACTGAAATGAAAAACATATCTATAGACATTCTGTTTGGGGAGGATCTAGCTAATATGTAGATCTAGAAGCAGTATGGAGCATCTTGCCCTGTCAGGAGGATAAAGCAATTGGTTAGCTGGTAGAATACTGGAGAACTGGCTTCCACTGTAGAATGCTAATCTCAAGTATGGAATAGCCTATTGCTCAAAGTTGAGGATGCTTTCACATATGCATCTTCTATATCCTTCTAAAAGTAGTTGGTTCTCGTGGAAAAAAGACACTTCTGCTGCATACCATATGGGGCATTAAAAAGTCCGGACTTGCCAGGCAGTGGTGGCGCACGCCTTTAATCCTTAGCACTTGGGAGACAGAGGCAGGCGGATTTCTGAGTTCGAAGCCAGCCTGGTCTACAGAGTGAGTTCCAGGACAGCCAGGGCTACACCGAGAGAAACACTGTCTCAAAAAACAAAAATCAAAACAAAACAACAACAACAAAAAAAAAAAGTCCGGGCTTTAGACTTAAAGAGAGCTGGTAAAATTGATGCTTAAGTGGCTCATCCACGTACCTATACTTTAGTTCCAGTGTTGGAGGGCGTCCGATTGTTCAGTATATGTTACTTGAGTATCTTCAGGGAAGTGAAGGTAGTAGGTGCCTTTCAGAGAAAAATCTCACTGTCCACAAACTGTCATTCTATAGACTGTTAGGAAGAAGTCCTAGAGGATACCAGATTACAATCATTGATATAAGAGCAGAAGAAAGACAGGTACAAGTAAACAGGAAGTGAAACTTAACAAGACCGTCTCGGGGTCTAAATCTGATAGTGAAAATGGCAAAAATGCTCACTTACTGGCAGTTGTGAAAGAATGGCAAAATCAAGTATGAAGTTTAGGGTTCTGGCTTTTGACAGGGTCCGTGATAAGCTTTAGATGGTCACTATTGAATATGTGAGCCCCTGTTCATGACAGTTACAGTTTTCGAAGCAGAAATCTCTACTGATGGTTTGTTACATCACAGTGATGTTACCTATTGATGTCTCCTTACACCATAGTGGCTCATATTTTTAAAAAAAAAAAGCAAGGAAAAGTAGCAAGAGACTACAGTAAAACCATTCAAGGAGATTAGTGCCAGTAGAAACTATCTCTGTGGCACATCTGAGTTGGAAGAATTAGGACTTGGTGAGAAGTGTTCAACATTGAAGAACGGATTTCAAAAAAGAACAATATAAGGCAAGAGAACTGATTGGTCTGAAATAAATGTTTCTTCCTGGTTGCCCCTTTACACTGCAGAAAGTCTAACAGTATCCCTCACCTTCACCTACTAAAGGATTCTACTAGTTTCCTTCCATTGTAACAAGGGAACATGACTATGAATCATGAAGCAAAGTTATGTCACCTATGGACAAGACCCATTCACAGACTTTTTTTTTTTGGCTAGGGTTCTCTTCTAAAAATTAGCTAAACGTTTTCACAAAATTATGTTAAAATAAAATCTGGCATTAGTGAAGTCTTGTAATTAACCCAAATGTTCAAAAGTCAATGCTTGTCATGAAGTCTTTTTGCTCTAATTCAATTGAGAATACAATTTCATTCAGATGAAATTGAAAATAGAATTTTATGTCAAGGCAGCCTTCAAAACTTGAATGCCTGTATTCTAAGCCTTCTGATAATTTTGGTTTTTTTTCCTCCTGTTGAAAAAGGTACCTTGTGGTCTCCTTGACTGTTGGGCTAAAGTAAACATGAACCTGAAAGGTGGAACAGAGCAGATACCTTGCCTTGAAGAGCTTTCCTTAGAAGTAGAAGGAAGAGGAATTTGTGGGAAAAATCAAGTGTTCTTCATACAAATGGCCTTGTAGACCAATCCCAGTCTTCCTGCTGCATTCACAAAACTCTGATGCTTATTTCAAGACCAAATGGCAGGTTTTCTTCCTACTTGAAACTTCAATAACTAAAGAATATATACCTGTTTTTATAGGAGGTATCATAATAGTAGTCATTGCTAATCCAATGACAAATAAGATAAAATCTAATTGATATTTCTTTTCTAAAATGTACTGCAATTATAAGAGCCTTAATCTGAACTATGAGTTGAAGAGCAGCACAACTAAAACCCTTCCATTAGCTCTACAGGCCCTTTTTAAAGCAAAATGGCATAAGCCAAAAAGTCTGCTCAAAACAACTCTCACAATATAAAGTAAAAAACTGTTCAAAGCCATAAGGCAAATAATAATACATTTGATTACAATATGTACAAAATTGTTTCCCAATTATCAAGGATCTATGTGACATTGAAGTCAATTTATTTCCTCTGCAGCTCTGCCCAGTTAAAGGCTCGATTAGAGTAGGTACAGCCAAGAACACAGGTCTCTTTTCCACTTGGCTTTCAGACTAGAGCTACATCACCCCTTGAACATGTTATTATTTTCCAATCTCTCTGAGTCTTTACTGCACAAACAATATCAATAACTGTCATCTGCAAAGACTAGAACTTCCTTTAACTCCCTAGACCCTACTCACTGTTCCCAGAGTCCCAAGGTCCAAACTACTCTAAAGATGATGAGATGGGAATACTGGGACACATGTCATCCTTACCACAAGTAACTAACAGAGTGGAGATACTATGCCAGAAGTAGCAAGCTGAAAAGACTGTGGCTACTAATCCCAAAGCTTGTGTCTCACTCTAGAAGTGGGTGGGGGCATCTGTTTAACTTAGAAACAAGTAAGACTCTACCACCATTCTTATTGTAGAAAGCAAAACAGGGGCTCTTTCAATACTCTTGGACACATACACCTGGGGATTTCGCCTGGAACAAAAATACATTATAAATTTAGAGAACTTCAAAGCATCCCTTAAGGCAATGATTCTCAATCTCTGGGCATCAACCCCCTTGAAGGAGTAGCATATCAAATATCCGGCATATCAGATACATATAGTAAGATGTTTAAGACTAGAAAAGTCATAATCATAAAGTAGCAATGAAATAATTTTAAGGTTGTGGGGTCACAGTATGAGGAAGGTTGCAAACCACTTTCCTGGAGTTTATTTTGGACAGTCTGGAAAGATTTATTCCTAAGAGAAGCCTAATAAAAGTCAAGAGTTTGGGGGTGACAGTTAGGAGGAGACCCACAGTACCTTGAAAGTAACAAACTAAATTCAACACAAACTGGAAGTTCATTAGGAAGTACTGAGAAAGAGGTGACTACTATAAAGGGGTGTCCTAAGGTTGAAGCAATCCTCAACAGATTAACAAAAAAGTTCATATTTTCAGTTGGATCAGACAAGAAAGAAAATTATGCCTGTATGCTTTGTTGAAAAGCTGATGGCAATCAGTAGACCATTCATGGAGAATAAAGGCTGACTGTGATGTAATAGGTCAGGCAGCAAAATAGAAAGCAGACATAGAGGAGAAGAGCTTTCTAAACCTACTGTCAACTAAAGAGAGATGCGATCCATGCCCAAGATGGTACCCTTCTCAGAGTGTTATCACAGACTATTCACGGTAGGTGATATAATTTTAAAAATATGTTACAAGGTGAAAGGGTTCTATCTCTGTAGGAGAGCATTTGTCTAGTAAGCACAGGCCCTGGCTTCCACTCTGAGTGCACACACACACACACACACACACACACACACACGCACACACACACACACCACTTCTAGGAAAGTTACTAAATGAACAGGTAGGCAATCATATCTTTGCCAATAAAACCAATGGAATGGTTAGCATCTAGACTTTCTGAATGGCTTCTAAAACACATTTCTTAAAAGATACAGTTTTCAGAGAATAGTACTATGTAAAAAAACATAGACAGAGAAAAGGTGAGTCACATAGAACTTATAAACACACACAGAATGAAAACTAAAAATGATTAAAAATTGCCATTGATAGGCCTTGGCTTAAGCACTAGAGGGAATGAGGCTTAACATAGTGAGCCAAGTATTATGTCAAATTCCTCTTAACAGAAAATAACAATATACAAATTCTACACTGAATACAAAATCAGACTGTAAAATTTAAAAATACAAAACCTGAGTTGAAAGTTGAAATTATCACTAGGCTAAATGATACACTTTAGCTGGTAGAAAAGAAAATTGGCAAACTGAAGACTGTTGGATAGAGATTGTGTAATCTGAAAAGTAAAGACCAAAAAGAACAAAGAAAAATGAAGAGAACCTCAGAAAGCTGCAAGACACGTATACATGCCAGCTATATATAAGAAGAGTACCAAAAGTGAATAGATAGAGCAAATTGTAAAGATTTGAAATTGAGCCTGGAATTTGGATACTTGCTTATAATCCCAGCACTGAGAAGAAGAGTGAAGTAGTGAAACTAGAATAAAAACAAATATCAAATAATCAACTATAAATAACTGACATAGTAATGAACAATGTAAAACTTTACTAACCCTAAGGAGTTATCAAAATAACCCAGAAGTTATTAAAAAAAGAAGGAAACCAAAAAGAAAGAAAGAAATTATTGAATAAGAAATTAGCTCAAGTGACATACAGAGGCATCATAGTAAAAAGCTAAAGGAGAAAGGCAGAAAAACTTAAATATGAAAGAGGAAATGAACATATCAAAGGAAATCTGATTTATATTAATAGTGAAGTATCCTTCAGAACAATTAAGACTATATCTAGTGAGATGAAACCTTCAAGTACTGAAAGAGAAAAATAGTTGACCAAATATGCTACAGATGATTTTTGTAAAAGTGAAATGGGACATTGAAAGATGAACAAGGATCAAAGTCATTGACAGCAATGCTGACTTCCAACAAAAAAAAAAAAAAAAAAAAAAAAAAAAAAAAAAAAAAAAAAAAAAAAAAACAAAGAAGTAAAAAATACTAAGGGTATTTCTTTAGACTGAAGGCAACTAAATGTCAGTAGAAATGGAGGTTTAAATGAAAATAATAGAATTTAAGTAGAGCTATTAGGCAATTTTAAGAGGTCATTTATGTTTCTGATTGCTTTTCTTAATAGTTTTTTTAAAGGATTTGTATAAAACAACACACATGTAATTATATTGTTGAGCTTTAACATGGGAATATATAATATGATTGATGTTAATAGCAGGAAAGTGGTAGGAACAAAGCTTTACTGAAGTAACAAAATGAAATCAATATCTTGACATGTCAAATGCTGAAATCAATATTACTACTCAGTTATGTAACCAAATGCAAAATTGATTTCTTTCTCAGCATCTATAAAATGTAAGACTATATTTGTTATACTTACAAAGGTATAATATTTCTGTTAGGGAATATATAGATGTTCTTTATATAATATTAGACTAGGAAAGAAGTATGTGTTATATAGGGGTAACTGTCAATTACTTTTTTATAAAATCATATTCTCTTAAGTTACACTGTGCCTAACATAGGCTATCAATAGGAGATGTGCTGTACTCTTAGAGATGGAAATAAACTGACAGAAAAAAATGGGAAAGAATCATGCAAGTACCAATAGTAACAATCATGGAATGGTACAATATTAACCAAAAGTAAAGTATGTCCCACAAATTATCAGATAAACTATAAAAAAATTGCTCAGTCAATTGAGTTGATTTAACAGTTGCAAACCTGCAACCACATACCTATAGCTGCTCACAGGTCTCCAGATCACACAAAGAAAGTTGACTCAAGGACAGGAAGAGAAAGTGTGCTGATTAAGTTTTGTCAAATTGAAACCAACTAGACATACCTGGGAAGAGAGGATCTCAACTGAGGAATTGCCTCCACCAGATTGGCCTGCTGACATGGGTATATTCCTAATAGTTTATGTCAGAGAGTCTAGGCCACTATAGGTAGTACCATTCCTGGGGAGGTGGTTCAGGACTCTATGGGAAAGGTGACTAAGCAAAACCATGAGCAGAAGTTCTATCTGCTTCCACCACCTGCTTTAAGTCCCTGCCTTGGCTTCTCTAGGTGATAGACAGTAATCTGTAAGCTAAAGCCCTTACACTGAACAAGTAATTTTCATCGTTGTCTCTAACACAGCAACAGAAAACCAATGTGGACAGAAAGGGTTCAACAATATTAGTTGGACACTGTGACACTCCAATAGCAACTATGGTCAGAATACTGAGCTTTAATATCATAAAGATAACAGGATAGTTGATTATCAGTATGAAACAACTAGACCTAAAATTCTTCAAATTCTAAAATGTTCTTCAAAGAACACATGAATCTTTACACAATAGGTGATATGTACACTATAACATGATTTGCATATTTAGAACAATTCATTTGATACTCTGTCACAGTGAAGTGAAATTTGAATCATAAATACATTTAAGAAATTCATATATGTTCACATCAGGCAACAGATGCTAGCACAGGATAAAGTAAAATATAAAAACTAACAAAGAAAGATAATGAATTAATGAATTACAATGAACAGGTAACATACTAAAAGAGGACTCAGGGATACTAGTTTTTAGGGAAAGCTATAGGGATTAATATCAATTATATCTTCAAAAAGAAACCTCTTCAGACAATATACTATAATCTCCCTAATGAAAGTAGAAAAAGATGGATATATTAAATATAAAATAAGAGGATAGAAGCAATAATGGAAATTAGAATGGAAAATAGAATACTAAAGTATAGACAAGCAAGGAAGAGGTAGCCAAGAACTAGGAGTTTGGGCAGCAAAAACCATTAAAAGAATATATTGTATGAAAAAAGTCATTATTCAGTCAAAAATGTTTTGAAGTATGCTTCTGATTATATGAATTGAAATTTCAAATAAGAAAAAAGTAATAGCAAAAAACAAAAATATTAACAAAATCCAAAAATTTATTTGGAGGAAATAATGGAAGTTGAATAACTTTATGCTAAACAAAAAGAAAGGGAGACATTTAAATTAATAAAATTCAAACAGGAGTAAAGAAAGGGTCATCACTTGTGTACTTCCAGAAGTAAATGAAGTAACCAAAGAAACTGATTCTAAACCAGAAAATTAGGTATCTTAGAAGAAACAATGGCTTTCCCAGTAGGACAAAATACTACTAAAGCAGATCCACCTAAGGAACAGAAAATCTGAATTTAAAAGAGATTCATGTAACATTTGAAAACAAAGAGCCAGGACACAGATGGCTATGCTGAATTCCATCAAATATTTAAATAAAGGTTGATAACAATATTCATTAACTGTTCAAAAATAGAAGTTACACTCCCACATTTCTTCTATAAGCTTAGTAATTATCTTTGCACAAAGAAGAGACAGACATCATAAGAAATAAAACAGACTAATATCTTAAGAGTACAGCTTTAAAATACTTCAACAGAATACTATCCAAATAATTATAACACCACCAAAATAGTTACTCAACATGACTAAATGTGATTTAGTTCATGAAAGCAAAGATGGCCTACCCATCTAAACAATTAGTGTCCACAATTATACCAGTGGAGTAAATGGTCCAAACCCCCTACATGATAATTATGAAACATACAAAAATGTAATTTCTTAATAATATCATGTAGAAATAGATAAAATGTTTAACCTTATTTAAAAAATGTTGAAAATCTTCTCAGCTAAGATTATACTTATAGGGGAAAGGCTGAAGTTTTTGGTTTTTTGGTTTATTTTTTTACTCTAAGCAATGTCTAGTTACATAATGTCTATGCACTTGACACTGTCACTTATAGCTTGGGCAAATAAGCCATAAAAATATATAGAGTACCAAACACTTTGGAATTAATTTGAAATTAAAACTATCTATGCTTACAAATGATTTCATGCTGAAAGTAGAACATAATTATTGAGAACTTTTAGCACTAGTACATGAGTTTTACAAGGCTGTAGTACATAAAATTCTTATATACATATTTATAGTCCCACATTAATACTATTAATATTTACTAATATGAATGGGAATTCAATAAATATGTATTAAAGCAGCCTCAAAAGTAATGAAGTGGCTGAGTAAATTTTATAAACCATTAAAAAGTACAAAAGAAATCAAATTCCACACTCCATACAAATGCATATAATTTAAGAAGATAAGCACTAGTAGGCATAAGTTAGAGGTCATTCCTATCACAGAAACAGTGAGAACTTGCAATTCCTTACTCTCACTAATACACATATTAACCAAACAAAACATAATCACAAAAACATTGAAGCTAAATGACAGTGCAGGTCAATGCTCCTAATGGACATTTACCAAATACTCCAAGTCAACAATGAAGAATATACATTCTTTTTGATAGTCCACAGAAGATCCTTACACTTTGAATATATATCATGATATGATACAAATTTTAATGCATATAACAAAATTAAATGAGTTCTTGTATTCAATCTGACTGAAGGGGAAAAAAAAACCCAAGAAATCAATATAAAGGAAAACCACAGAAACTTCATAAATTCATGGGGATCAAACAAAACATAATTGAATAATGAATGTGCCACTGAATAATTCAAGAAGGATGTCTAGCTGGGTGGTGGTGGCGCACGCCTTTAATCCCAGCACTTGGGAGGCAGAGGCAGGTGGATTTCTGAGTTCAAGGCTAGCCTGGTCTGCAGAGTGACTTCCAAGACAGCCAGGGCTACACAGAGAAATCCTGTCTCGAAAAACCAAAAAGAAGGATGTCTAAAAAAACAAACATATAATTCAAAAAGTACTGAAGACAATGAAACAATAAAGGCAACATAAGAAAAGAGATCATGGCTATAAAGTGCCTGCATTAAAAACAAACAAAAAAAGAAACATCTCAAAGAAATAATGTGACATATACCTTAGAGCCTTGGTAAAGTAACAAAACAAACTAAAAAAAAAAATAATTGACATAAACAAGTAACTAAAGCCGTGACATAAATTAATGTAAGAAAAGAAAATAATACAAAGAATCAGCAAAATGAGTTTGTTGAAAAGGTAAACAAACAAATAAAATTTTCACAACTCTCTAAAAGAAAGACGATTAAAATGCTATCACTAGTACTATTGTACTATAGATAGAGACCTTATAAGATACTAATGAAAATGAGAAAGCCATGTCACACCTTAAAATCATAACCCACTAGATAGGAAAATATAAAAGAAACATGAATTTCTAGGTTCATATATTCTAACAAAGTTAGACCAAATTGACATAAATACTTTTAAAAGATTTGTCACAAGCATTGACATAGAGGAAATAGTTAAATCTTTCCCAATATCAACTACAGAATAAAATAAAACAAATAACAAAATGAACAATCGATCAAGGCTAGGCTGGGTTCTCTGCAGATTTGTCCCAGGATTTTAAAGAACTAATATCAATTCCTCTTAAATAATCCATAAAATCAAAAGGGAAGGATGCTTCTAAATTCTTTTTATCAAGCCAGTACTGCTTTGAAACATACACAACAAAGAAACAAACAAACAAATAAATAGCAGCTAAACATGCAGTAGCAACATTAAAGAGTCATAAATTAATGTCTCAGATAAACACAAAAAGAATCTTCATTAAAATCTTTGCAACCTGCATTCTAGTACAGAGAAGGTTATCATTGTTACTGATCAAGTTGGCTTCACACCAAAGATGCAGGAGTTGTTTAATGTATCAATAGATATAGAAAGCTACATAAATGAACTCAAGAACTAAAACAACATGACCATATTATTTAAGAAAATATCATCATCTTTTTATGATAAAATCTGTGAAGAATCTAGAGATGGACAAAGTATATCTCCCCATAATAAAAGCTATGTATGAAAAAAAAAAACCATTAGCACGTGATATAGAGAAAATCTTGAAAATTTTCCATTAAAACCAAGAACAAGAAAAGGACACCCATTCTTTCTAGTCTTCTTCAATGTTTGAAGAACCAAACAGGTCCCACAAACTCAACCAAATTTCATAGACCATTGTCAAGGCTTCCAGTTATTCTCTGTATCCTGATGTCAAGGCACTATTGTTGAAGACTACCCTTATTTATACTCTTGAAGGTGAAGAAACAAATTTGGCACTTGACTAAAATCTCAATTACTACTAAGTAACTGATGTTCATAATTGGTGTTCATAATGGTGGCAAGTACTCAGAATGATACTAAAGGGAAAGAGGAAAAAAAGTAGTCTTCAACATAAGCCAGCTACAAACCCAAAAATACAAAACCTAAAATAGTGACCTGTCTTCATGATATACTGTTGCAAGGGTGGCAAAAATGTTATGGGAGTGATCAAACACTCTGTAAAATTGGGTTTAAGGACTGCTCCATGAGATGTAACCCACAATTGACACTGCTATAGTGGCCAATAACCTGAGATTAGACAGGTCATGGGCCTAAGGGAAACTAAATGTTACTGCTTGCAAAAGGAACATAGCAATAAAATCACTCTTAATGATATATTGTTATACCAACACTCAAATGTTTCTTTCAGTATTTGATAATTAATACAGAGACATACATTTGGAGATTATTCAGGGGTGGAGAAATTTTACAGCACTTGGTTCTAAATCAGTTTTTATCAAACTTCTCAACTCATGTTTCAGAGATTTCTGTGGAAGAGGAGGCAGAAAAGTGTAAAATTCATAGGTGGTAGATGATTCTATGGAAGCAGCATCTTAAGATACAACAGGAATGATACACTATGAACTCACAAAGATTATGTCATCATGCACAATATCTACACAGGTTTTAAATGAAATACAGTTCTAGCACTGAGGAGGGGACATAGATGTAAAGTCCCACCTATACCCAAGAAGCTTTTTGCAATTGATACTAGCTGGGGAAAGGCAAATGAGTTTTCTTCAATGCAGAATCATTAGGTTTAACATTCACACTGTGACCACACCCATGCCCAGAAGTATTTGGGCAACAAAAAACAGACTATCAGATATCAGATATCACAGATAGAAATCTCTCTCTCTCTCTCTCTCTCTCTCTCTCTCTCTCTCTCTCTCTCTTTCTTTCTCTCTCCCTCTTCCACTCTTTCCCCTATCTCTCATTGTAATAAGATTATATATATATATATATATATATATATATATATATATATATAACTTTCTATTTGATTTTGTTTAGTTTAGTTTTTGTTTAGTTAATTTCTTTTCATTTTCTTGGCTGGTTGTTTGGCTGGTTGCTTTGTTTAGTTTTTTATTTCAGAAAGAGTGAAATAAAACAACGTTGGTTGGTTAGGGAAGTGAAGAAGAGTTGGGAGAAAGAATGCTATCAAAATGTATGCTGAATTTTTAAATATATTTTTAAATTGACCAATGATATGAGTAGACGTTCTTTTCATTTTTTATTGGATATTTTCTTTATTTACTTTTCAAATAGTATCCTCTTTCCTAGTTTCCCTCCCCGGAAGCCCCCATCCTATCCCCCCTCTTCCAGCTTCTATGAGTAGATAGTTACCGAAAGTAACATTCACATGCCACCAATAACCACATAAGAAGATGCTCACTACCATTATTTACAAAGAAATTGAAGCTGAAATGACATAGAAGTAAAACTTTATACCTACTAGGACAGCTATTATAGAGAAAAGTCTAAGAATAATGATACAGAGTAATTGATATCTCCAGATATTGCTGATAATACAGTGTATTCTCTGAAAAAGTCTATATGTTCTTTCTAGGACAAACACAGACCAACTGTATGACCCAGCTATTCCATTCCTTAGTGGAAATATCCCAAGTGGAATGAAATATAGCATCACATAAAAACTTGAAACAGATGTGCAGAGTGCCCAAGAATCTTACCTCAGACATGACTCTACAACAGCGCAAATGCCTGGCAGCTGATGCAGTGGGTGAATGGACAAAGAGAGTGTGGTCTATTCATAAATGGAGTGTTATTTACTAATACAAAGAAATCCCTAGCCCAGGAGATGGCTCAGCTGGAAAAGTGCTTTCATGTAAGTATAAAGACCTGAGATTAATTCCAAGAATCCAGAGGAAAAGGGGGTAGGTGGAGCTGGATAGATGGCTCAGCTGTTAAGAGCTCAACTGCCTTTGCAGAAGACTTGAGCTGGGCTCCAAGCAATCAAGCTTTGGAGCTGCAAACAACTTGTAACTAGCTGCATGGATTCTTTTCTACTCTTTCCCAGGCTACAGTTGCTCCATTCAATGTACACACATATACACAGGGTAGGTGGAGGAGGCATGGAGGGAGGAAAGGAAGGACAAACAGAGATAAAAACAGAAAGAGAGACAGACATTGAGAAAGAAAGATCATTTTTTTTTTAAAGTAAGCATGTAAGGTGGTCCATATTTGTAATTTGTAATTTGTATGCCATTATTGGCAGTGCAGAAACAAATGGATACCTGGAGCTTGGTGGCCAGCTGGTCTAAACTACTCTGTGAGTTCCAGGCCAATGACAGACTCTCTCAAAAGCAAAAGTGACTGCATCCAAAAAAAGGCAGCTCTATAGCCAACATGTCTACTTGTGGCACCTAGAGGTGGGTGGAGGAAGGTTAGAGAAAATACAAAGTAATTGACAGCACACACCAGGATTTCTTCTGGAGAAGTTAAAATGCCTTAAAGTTGACTATGGTATGGATACACAAATCCATGAATGCACTAAACAACATCAAACTATTTCCACAACATTTTATATCAACATGTATAATATATAAGCAGCTAGAAGGCTTATGAAATACATTTCAATAAAATTGATTAAAAGATGCCAAACAGTAGAAATATTTAAGGCATATGTGTGTGTGTGTGTGTGTGTGTGTGTGTGTGTGTGTGTATGGGTGTGTGTGTACATACACATACATATATATATGTATATATATAAGCTTTATATACTTTACATAAATAACTACAATGGATATTAGTTACACTATGATTAATTGTAGTTTACAAGAAAATCACTACCAATATTACCACAATTATGAAAGTTTAGTTACCTCTGAAACCTAGGCTGGTTCTGTTGCAAAACCTATCATCTTTCTAAAAATAAAAAATTGTAGCGACATTTTTAGATAAAAATATCATCATGGAAATTTTCAAATGTAAGGAACAAAGCAAAACAAAACATTAAGGGAAAGGTAATTTAATTCACTTCCCCAAAGCCAGGAATAGTGACATAGAGCTGGAATCCTTGTACTGAGGAGGCAGCTCAAGGAGACCAAGAGTCCTTGACCAGCCTAGGCTACTGCCTGTGATGCTGTTTCAAAGGAAACAAATGAAAAATAAATAAATAAAATAACAAAGCTAGTTGTTCTATTCCACAGATAACAGCCTCTGAACATGAGTTTGGCTTATTACATAGTTGTATCATTAGTTATCATCCAAGAACTTGACCTTAGTATTCCTAGGGACGAAGAAACTCTTCCTAATGTGTTTTCCACATATTTTTCTTCCTCTTAGTTGTTTTGCTTAACTAATTCAATTCTAAGGCTGGACCATTGTGCTTTTTCTTGTTTGTTTCTCTAGGCGTGAGTTCCTAGAAAGCAGGTACAGCAACCTGGCTTCACTCTTTTTCCAGTCCAAGATACTGCCATTGAGCAGAGTGTGAAAAGCTCCGCAGTGATTATCTGTTGCAGTTTGTTTGTTTGTTTTTTTAACAATCTCTATTTTTCACTATTTTAGCAATCAGGTTTGAGTAGAACATTGATGACACATGAACTTCTATTTCACCTCTGTGTTGACATTAGTTGCAATTCTTCAACAGCTAGGGAGAATAGGAGTTAAACCGTGGTAATGAATTTGACAACATTTCAGACATGATAATGGTGCTAGAAGAAATGCAGTTTCACCTATTCTGAAATCTTATCTTTTTTTTTTTTCTAAAAGAGGAATTTTTGTAACTCCTGCATCTATAAATGTAAGGTGGGGCACAATGTTATGAAATTAAAATGAATGTTGAGATCTCTCATAGTTCTTCTATTTCCTTTTAAAGTTTTATTTTAATGCTTAATTAGATGCAGAACTATGTGTGAGAACATTCACATGTAATTGCAGCTCCCATGGAGGCCAGAGAAAGCATTGTGTCTCCCAGAGCTTGACTTATAGATGCTTAGGGACTGCCTGATGGGGGGCTGGGACTAGAACACAGGATCTCTGCAAGATCAGTCCATGCACTTAACCATTGGAGCATCTCTCTAGCCACAGACACTTAATTCTAAATATAGACTCACACAATGTGACTAGTATACATAGCACACAGATTGATTTTTAAAATGACATTCTCAAATGAACATGCCTAACATCTGTGATAATCAAGATACTTATATGTATAACCTGACCATGTGAATCTTTTTTTAAACTCTTCCATTCCTTAATCTTGGTGTTATCCTATATTTCATTTCTTTAAAACAAGTTGTTTCACATGTAGAAAAATGCAATTTAAATATTCATTCTTGTTTTATTGAAAAAAAGCACACAGAAAAAAAAAAAAACAAATACAATACCATAAGTATAAATTCTGGAACAATTTAGGGTTTTTTGTCAAGTTGTTTGGAAACACTTTTGTGAAATCAAAACCTTTTTGTTGGCTTAAAAATCAAGAACAGCCTAATTTTGTCATCAACTGAAGACTTATTCCAGTAAACATTGCAGTCTTAATAAAAACCGTGACCATGCCTGGGTGATATCGGGCACTTTTTAATAAGCAAATTGGTTTGTGTTATAGTCCTGCATAGTTACATATTTTCCATTTTGTTCATAATTCTAGTGTAGGTGGAATAAAGTAAAAAAGCAAGGACAATTCCTCCTTGTATTCTGTGCAACTAGCAGAGACTGTCCACTATAATAAATGATAATTGAATAAATGAACTTTGCATGTTAAAAATGCCGACTGCTGCCATGTAATGCTATTCACCTACAAAAAAAAAATGGCTTGGTTTTCACATTCAGATGGTGAGTCCACCTGATATCACTGGAGTAATTAGCACTGAAAAAGCTGTTTGAGAAAATGTACATGGGGAAAGTCTGGCCAATTCTGTTCAAGGTCACCTAGCTAATTTGAAACACTGGTTCAAGTCAAGTTTATCATACATAATTCCTCAAGGCACCCTGCACTGTCTAATAAAATATACTCCACAAAAGTCAGTGTTTATAAAATACTTCGTGTGCATTAGGTTATCCTTCCCTAAGAACCAGGGACAAGACCCTGCCTAAAAGGGCTCAAGAGCTGCAATTGACAGAAAGGCAAGCAGGAAACATAAACAAGTGAATTGCAAAAGCAAATGATTCCCACCATCTGCTTAGCTTGTATCTGCTCTCCCTTTGCCAGCAGCCTTTTGAGAAGACACGGAGCCATGCTGGTGGCCTCTGTCATATGCTCACTCTCCTTTCCATCTGTGATATCCTCTGTGAAGTCAATGATATTGCTTTGACTTTGCCCTTTGTTATGGAAATGCACAAGGTAACACAAGAGTATCAAAGACACTTCATGAGCTGGTACCAAGAAACAAAATGTTAATGGCAATGTTAGAACATGATGCTGACCCAGTCCTATACTTTACCTGACCAAATGAAGGCAAATAAGAAACAAGATTTAAAATGTAACTGGCCATGTAGAAACTTGTTTCCTGTTCAATAAATATGTTCTAAACAAATAAATATGTGTCAAGTTTTCTGCCAGCCTCTGTAGATAAGGGAGACAATGGGAGAGAAGGAAAAAATAATGATCCCTGATGTTGAGTTATGCCCAAAGATGAGATAATTGGAAGCTTAGATGTAGGAAAACACACTTATGGGCATTTATGGTTGGGTGAGCAGACAAGGACTAGCAGTTGAGTGGTTACAATGACCCTTTGCCCTGTATTGTGTAGAGAAGGAGAACAAAGCAAATTTGTGTTCCTTGAGCAGAGAGAGCAGGAGAGGATGGGAGGGGGTACTCCATCAGCCACACAGAGGTCATGAACGCCATGTTTAGACAGTGCTGAGATGAAGATCCACACTTATAATCTATGTACACAGAGAAGCCATTGGTGAACCCTAACAAGGATAATAGAAGGGATCTGACCATCAAGAAGAGTACTCTGGCTGCTACATCCAGAGGAGGTTGGAGGAGGACATACACCATAAAGAAAATGGTATGTAACATGACTGGAACTCTAAAGAACTGTTAAGTGGTTATCAGTCCAAATAAGGCAGTCAAAACAGAAGACACACACATTAGCATAGCAGCTTGGGGCACACATCACTGCCAATGGTGTGACCAGACAACCAAATCTGAATAGCAGGGATTTCTGGTGGTGGCATTTCTGCTGAGTCTCATTGGCAATACTGACTTCTTGTTCTGCCTTCTAAGTGCAGCATTTATGCAATCTTCAGATCTCCCTTAGTTATATTTCTTAGCAAATATTTGCTCATTTCTAAACCAAAAAACTTTACACTCAATCATGGTATTGGCTAAGAAGGCAGCCACAAGGTCCTGATTTTTCCCTGTCACTCTTTCTGGTGCTATCATATCCGGGTTGAATATAAAGGAAGGATATTGCAGGTCTTACACAGTCTGGGAAGACAGAGCAAGTATTCGATTTAGTTAAGATAACAAGCACAGCTTCTCCTCCTTCAGTGAGACCTACCACAGCATTACAAATGGCACCAGTTTAAGTAGCTTGTATGACATTGCAAGCGGAAAAAAAAAAAAAAAACCACATTTTTCAGAACCTAGAAGCACTGTGTATCAGCTCATTATTAAAAAGGAAGGGTATGTTTCACAAAATGTGGCTTTGTGGGCGAAAGCTGTCTTTCTTTGTTCCTTGGAATGGCAAAGTGTGGCTTTACATCTCAGGCCAATTATCCTCCGAAGAGTTTCAGAAACTGACAAGACCTATAAAACAGGAGATGAAATGATGACAGCACCATCCTGGAGTTTACTCTGTAGCCAGCATTTGCATCTGATTTGGTGCTTCTCCAGTAGGGATAGAAAATTTCCCTATGTGGACTAAAGATTTTCCAATACAGGAGCAACACACTCAGGCACAAACTCTGACCATCTCATCACTTTGCTGGACAGTTCTCCTTTAGACCAGAACCCCTTTTATCAATACCTGACATTTATTTTTTCCACTTAAAATCTTGAGATCAGCCAGAAGCAAATGCTACACTCAGTATGCCTTCTTTCCAGGCTGAATATAAAAAAGAAACCTTGGGTTTTCACCAAGAAAGGCTAGCTGGAAGTTGACATGCTAAGCAAACCACGGAGACATGGGGAGTGACTTCATACAGGCTTGTGCTCACCAGAGAGGAGCTAGAATCGGAGCTAGAAATTAATCTGGCCTTTTCATCAAGTAGGTACTGTGCTCCCATTGGGTTAATGCTTGTTCTGGCCCCAGAAGCCCCAGGAAACCCCGAGACACTCTCCTGCAGGCTCCTGTTGGCATCACTCCCCACAGGGAAGACAATATAGGAAGTGCTGTTCAAAAATCAAAAAGGAGACTGAATAAAGGGTATGAACATTTCTGATTTTTTCCATTTCCCCCAACACACACACAGAATTCACTTAGAATATCCCCATCATGCAAAGGGAAACGATCAGAAGGATGCAGAGACTGCCGAAAACTGATTTTTCAGAAAACATTGTGTCAAATGTGAATTAAATCTGAACAACAGCCTTTCAAATGCAAATCCTTCTGAAGAGATGTCATTGATATGCAACCTCAGAAAACCTTTCAAAAGAAATAAAATGGATAAAGGTGATAATTAAGATCTCTATTTATAGGAAAATGATCAGATTACGTTTGTTCGGAAATGTTTTTGTACCTGCAACACGGAGGGCAGAAATAGGGAGTAAGGATCGATTTTGAAATTTGCAGGTTGGAGGTGAAAATGGAATGATAGCTTGCCTGACAGAGGTGAGGATTTTCCTCTGCTATGCTAAGACCTATTATTATGCACCTATAATTGCCAAGGCCCCTCCTGACCTCTATTCACTCTTCCCCGTGAAGTCTGGTTCTAGCCATCCTGGCAACATCATCCTCTTTTCATGCTGGATAGTAGCTGCTCAGCAATCTGCAGCAGTGTGCCACACATGAGGACTGTTTAGGAGAAGCTGACCTGATGCGAGAAGCCATGAGCTTTTATATGAAACGCTTTCGGTCGACAGAGCTTGATGCAGAAGAATTACTGGAAGATGATCTCAGGAGACAGAAAGAAAAGCAGGTGGGGCTATGACCTGGTGATTGTAACCTGATGAATCTTCTGGTTAATGATGAAAAAAAGAGAAGGGGATACACTGCTGTAAGGGTTTCTTTATTAGAGTTTCCATAGTTTCAGATGAGAGAGACTGGTATGTACATGTGGTACAGTTGTGCATCTGACAGAGTTTAATGGTACCTCATTCCTCAGTCCCTCACCAATCAGACATGTTACTCTCACAAAAAGGCATTTACCTGAGAAGAGAAGATGCGTAAGGGTGTTCGTTCTCTCAATTTAATGCCAGTTGTATCTCAGTATCATATTCATTTAGACTAGGCAAATAGACCCTGAGTAAATATAAAACTAGGATGGAGTGCAAGGGAAATCCTTGGTTGTCTGGGTATTCCAAGCAAAGGAGAAAGGCACCAGCTATCTGAAAGAACACCCTGTTACTGTGGCAAAGAGAAGACCTGAGGACTCATAAACTCTAATACATAGTCATACTCAAGATGAACTCTGTAGTCATCTAGGTGTTTTGGGAATAGGAGTAACGCATGCCTTACTCATCATAGCAGGCTACTTAGCTACTTCCTTTCTGGTGAAAGATATTTGGGCATTATGCATGGCAAACTTCTACAGTAGGCATAGGAAAGGCTGGCAATTTAAGGTAAGGTGTACTAGGGAAGACCATGTAAGCACATGGAATTCTAGGATTCTTGAGTTGACTTCCAATCTCTATCAATCTCTGTGAGATATCAGATACTGTAAAATTTTTTGTTTTTCATTTTCTCACTAGACTTGCTTCCAACTATATATATATATATATATATATATATATATATATACCATTTATATTTCTGTTTCATCTTTTTCTTTCTTTGAACAAACAGTATGCTAAAATTTGGACAAACAACCATGCATGACATCCAAGGTATTTGCTTTGTCACCTGGTGGGACATGTCAATGTGGCTAATAGTTATTTTTCGGTGTGGATTTGTTAGTGGAGTGGCAAGGCATTGAGCAGACAGGACCGTTGTGCTCTTGTGAGCCTTCTTTCAGCCTGTGCTTTACATTCAGGAGGTTCAGAGCATTTACAAAAACATCTGAACTCTTAGGATTTTATTTGAACCCAAATCCAAACTTTGAACCCTTTATGGTTTTAACACATCACAAGTGTGTGTGTCTCCTGCCTTGATATTATTCCCTCTGGTCCCCTCCTGACTCTTTGTCCCTTGAATAAAACTGAACAGTTAGTTGGAGATCAAAACCCTATCCAAGGGTCACCTTAGATTGACGACCTTCTCTCTACCACAACCACTTTAATTAAAGAGCATGTCCATGAGCAACCACCTTTCTGTGAGGCCTTGGATGTATTCTCAAGACAGATTTTGCTGTCACACAGCTGTGGTAGCCCCTTTCTCTGAAGAGTAGCAAGTCCCAGTAGATCATAGATCTTAACCCCATGACAGGCCAACCTATTTATGCTGGCTCCTAATAATGACTTATGTTTATAATGGCACTATTCATCCAGGAAGCCAGCTCACAGCACTCCGCTGACCACATGTGCTCTTTTTATTCAGGCATGTGTCTATATACATCCACACATCACAACTGCACAAAGGTCCTGACTGCTGTGACTTTAATCAGCCCTTTCTTCCTTTTGCTTACCTTTGGAGACTGATCCTGGGGATTAGGGAAGCCAGGGCACCCTTCTCTTTATCACTGAAGAAGAAAAAAAGGAAAAAGAAAGAAAAAAAAAGAAAGAAAGGAAACCAGAATTGAACAATTGGGAGTCAAGCTCCCTATTCACTTTGTTGCTTATTAGGGTCTGTGTATATCAGGCATGGTGCTGCAAAGCAGTTGAGAACTTGTACGATACTTATTTAATCTTGGGGTTTCTCCTCCGGTTTTATCTTCTCTTCTTCTCTCCTTCCATTTAATGAACCAATTATGCTGACAGGGAGGAGAATGCTCCCTTCCTGGCTCACTCTCACTTGGAGCTTTTATCCTCTGACTCTGTAAAATGCTGCCTAATTTGGCATAAGACCCTATTGTAGGTTATTTTTACATTCACCATGAATCGTGTAAAATTGTTTTAGCACTTTGGAAATTTTTTTTTCTTTTTGAGCATGAGGCATTAGTGTATCTGCTGTATGAATGACAGTTAAGATGATAAGAAAATGTCCAAATGTGGACACAGTCACTTCCACTCATTTTACTTAACAATATTTTTGTTTGTTTTCTAGATCAGATCAAACACAAGGGAAAAACACATAGACTATGTATTAATGGGTTTCTCCTCCACAGTAATGCTTAAAATGCAAAAAGTCTCATTGAAGACATTTTAGCTATTCAATGTTGATAATAAAGCACAATGGAATCTTATTAATTCATGCACTAACTTTATTTATATAACAATATTTGGGGCAGAGTAGCTAGGATAACTAAATATTTTGAGAATAAAATGTAAGCAGCTTTCTGAGCTATTAATTCTGTTTATTTTAGACTTTCCTCCCTCTCAAATGGGCAGATATCTTTATTACTGATCTATCTTGCATAATGTAATATGGATTTAGTTTCTTATATAGTTTTTTAAATGCTTGGCTTTTCCTATAAATAAACTGAACTGAGAGATACTCATGTAACATTTTCAAGTAGAAGATTAGATCAGTTTTTTTTTTATCAGTAATGAATGTGAGGCATTGTGAAAGATAAGCTACAAGGTCATAAACAAGAAACTATTGCTATTTTCTAGAAGCTTCTGAGCCAGTAGATTACAGATTTCTTGAATGCACTGATATATTAAAGAGAGACAGCAAGCATTCCTGTTTTAATTTTTGAGGTCTCAACACCCCTTGTTTTAGGTTAGTTTTAAAGAATAATAGTTTTTCCCAGTCAGTCTACATGTACTTAAAAGGGACTTCAATCTGCCTTTTTGCTGTAAAAGTTCTGGCTCATTGAGTGAAATGATCAGATGGCTTCAAATGAGCAGAGTCAGTCTGAGTATTCCTGTTCCCCTTCCCCAACTAGAGGCACTATGTTTTTAAGGCTGATAGAATATACAAATATAATTCTTGTTATTAAACGACTATGGAGAAAGAGTTAAGAATTGGAATGAGTTCTAAGGATACTGCTTGAACATGCTCTTCCAACAGAAACTAAATTCTATGAACTTCTTTAGTTCAGGGAAATATTATATGGAGTTATAAATGCCTGTATGTATTTGAGCCATATTAATCATGAAAACATGGGCATGCTTTGTTAGATATGGCTTCATTTGGTATCCATGGAATGCAAACAAAGTTTCAAAGTGCTTGAGCCCAAAGGAAAGAGCATAAAATGTTTCTAGTTGAGATTTTTGGTGAAACATCCCTAAATTCATCAAGACACAAGTGAAGATGTTTGTTATACATTTGGGGATCACAGAAGCATGTAGCTGGGCAAAGTGTGTGCAGTATTCTGTTCTCCTGCTCAAAGCTTGTTGGTTGAATTCTTGGCCAAAGAATAAATACATCTATAAATATGAGTTTGAGAAGCACAGCCTTTCTGAATTGATCCTGTGATTCCAACAACCAGAAATGACAGCTGAACCAAAAAAGGTAAAACTTTGTTCTGGAAAATAGTAGTGCCAACCAACTATACTTAAATGTCATGATAATAAAAGATGTTGTAAATTAATGCTTGGAGCAGCAAATAGACTGAATGGCATTTTGGGATCTCTTATACTCTATGATCCTCTGAGCCCATAAGGTTATCTTCTTTCCCTCATGATATTGCTGTCTAATTTTACTACACAAGCACTTAGTTTTGAACTGATGTGAGCAATTTATGCTCCAAATTGAAATTGCCTGCTATTTTAACATTGCAGAATCATGTCCTCGCTGTTATATGTGCCTTTCTCTCCTTTGAAATATGGTGTGGGGAGTAAAATTGTCAGGTCTGAGGTGCCCTTCAAATGGAGCTCTCTTGTATTCCACTGCAAAAATTCATGGCCTCACCTTGCTCCTTGATGACCAGTTCTGAGCTTGCATGGACCAACTTTCTACAGATGCAAGGTAAAAGGACTAATCTAAGCTCACATTGGTATTCTTTCAGCTGCTCTTCTGAAGGCTTCTGTGACTGCGAAGTATAGAGCTTGTGAAAATTTCCTGTTTTCATACATACAGCATCAAGAAAAAGCATAGGAGACAAATGCATGTGGGTCAATATACTGTTCTATCTCATTCCACATAGATAATGATGAGGCATTTTATCTGGCTGTTCAAAAGGACACAGAGGATTTAAAGTCCACTCCCTGGAGTTCTGTGACAAATTTGACTAACAACCTAGTACTGGGATACTCTATTATTCTGAGTTCTAGAAACCTGTGTTCTCCTCTTTTGTCCTTGAAAGAAATGGCCTGCACATAGGCTTTTGATCTGTGCTCTGCTTTGGAAGGCAGGGGCAACACACGTTAGTATCAGCGATATTACTATTAGATTTTCTTAGGGAGTCTCTAGTTGTCTTGATATGCTGATGTCTGATTGCTAAATGGCAACATTGGTATAAACTTCTCAGTCCTGCTGTAACAAGAAGCTAATATCTATCAAGGGGTGTGTGTGGGGGGGGGAGGAGTATGTGATTCAGAAACACTGCTTGAGCAGAAAGAGTTGATAAAATTATTTTCAAAAAAAATTATTTTCAACATTGTTTCTTTTCAGAAATTGACTTCAAATCCACAAAAAAAAAAATATCTTGGAATCTGTATCTATATCATTTAGCATTTTAATGCCCTCATACATTCTATAAAAAAAGCAAGGAAACAAACATCAGTTACTGAAAGCTATGGAGCTTCTAATGATCATATTTTAACCATGATCTCAATTGTTACATTTCCTTGGTTTGCAATCATGCATTACTACAGGCTAGCTTTGTAGCCCTCGACAAGGTGCTCAGCTTCCCTGAGGTTCATTTTCTGGCAAATTGTTAGAAAAACAAATATCACTTTGCTGAGTCCTAGAGTATTTTAAATAAAAAATATTTGTTGGGGGGAGCACTTAAGCCGTGCCTAACATCAAACAAGTATGAAATGAAAGACTTATATTTTTGAGAGCAGAGAAAAAGATTAAGCTTTGTTTAATGAAGAACAACAGTAAACAGAATCTTTGCAATAAGGAATAAAAGTTTAAAAAGAAAACATAAACTATATATTAATGGGCTTCTACTTCCACAGTAATCCTTAAAATGCAACAAGTCTCTTTGAAGACTTCTTAGTTATTCAATGTTTATAATGAAGCACAATGGAATCTTATTAATTCATGCACTAACTTTATTAATATAACAAGAACTGGGGCAGAATAGATAGGATAACTAAGTATTTTGAGAATAAAATGTAAAAAAGAAAGAAAGAAAAGAAAAAAGTGTAAAAGATCATGCAACATTACAATGATGCTAAGTAAGGTGAAGTTGCATAGTTTAAATAGCTGAAAATCTTTAACTCATCTTTTTTTTTTTTATTTTAGATATTTTATTTATTTACATTTCAAGTGTTACCCCTTTCCTGGTTTTCCCTCTGGAAACCCCCTATCCCATCCTCCCTCTCTCTGCTTCTATGAGAGTGGTCATGCACCCATTCATCTACTCCTGCCTCCTCGTCCTTGCATTCCCCTACACTGGGGCATCAAACATTCACAGGACCAAGGGCCTCTCCTCCCATTGATATCTGACAAAGCCATCATCCTCTGCTACATATGAGGCTGGAGCCATGGGTCCCTCCATGTGTACTCCTTGGTTGGTGGTTTAGTCCCTGCAAGTTCTAAGGTTCTAGGATGCTGGTTGGTTGATAATGGTGTTCTTCCTCTGGGGTTGCAAACCCATTCAGCTCCTTCACTCATTTATCTAACTTCTCCATTGGGGGTCCCATGCTCAGTCCAATGGTTGGCTGTGAGCATCTGCCTCTGTATTTGCCAGGCACTAGCAGAGCCTCTCAGGTGACAGCTTTATCAGGCTCCTGTCAGCAAGCATTTCTTGGCATCCAAAATATTGTCTGGGTTTGGTGTCTGTATATGGGATGAATCTCTAGGTGGGGCAGTCTCTTGATGGCCTTTATTTCAGTCTCTGCTCCACACTTTAACTGTATTCCTCCCATGAGTATTTCCCATGAGTATTTTGTTCCACCTTCTAAGAAGCACCGAAGCATCCACACTTTGATCTTCCTTCTTCTTGAGCTTCATATGGTCCGTGAGTTGTATCTTGGAATCCTGAGCTTTGAGCTAATATCCATCTTTAACTCATCTTATATAATCATTTTACTGAATATAGGGGTTTTTATCAAGAGGGATACAAGTGTATCAGCTATTAGACAGCTGATGTGGATATCAATATTTAGCTAAGAGAAATAAAATGAAAGCAAAGTTACAAGTAAAGGAATATAGCTTTAAATAACAGTCGGCAGAACCAGGGACTGATAGTTATAGTTAAAGATTCAAAGGCTGCTCTAAAGTCTACATTTAATAACATGGGCTGCCTTCTGCAGGGCACTTAATTTCTCTAGGGTTCAATTTCCTACAGTTCAAATCTAGTTAAAACAAAAGGGATGGCCTTGATAATCTCTAAGGATCTTTCCAATTGGAAAATGTCACTATTCTATAATTTTAAGAATCCTTTTCTCAAGATAGACCAAGGCAAAAATAAGATGGTAAACTTTTCTCTGCACAAAAGTATGATTATACAGCAAAAATAATTTGTCTCTGACCTTGATCTTAACATAAATAAAAATTCCAGCCCAGAAATCACAGAAAATCAGACAGAGGCCAATTCACTGTGATGCATGCTGGGTTTCTTTTGAAAAAAGACACACGACATAGGGTTTAGGTTTTCTGCAAACATAATAACATCAGGATCTCTAGTAGAATTCCACTAATGAGGCTATGGGGTTGAAAGGGGAGGAAAGGAACTAGACAGGAATGATTTGTAATTAGCAGATCAATTATTTGTATATAAGTATGTGCTCCTTAAATGCTTAAGGAGTTTAAAAATGAACATTCCCTCAATGCCTAGAGTACTCTCTTGCTTTCTATTTTACATTTTAACATTGGAGGAGGACAAATATTGCTGTTTTTTGGCAAGTTTTTCCTTCAAATCCCTTTCATTCTTTTTTTCCCAGGTTTTGAGAACATATAAATAAATGGTTTGGGGACAGTCTTAAAATATTCTATGAGACGCGTATAACAGAATAAAATCAAGGAAGGCTCTTGTGCCCTGGAGAAGTGGTTGAAGAAGAGACTATGCATCCCCTTCAGAAAAAAATCTTTCTAGTAAAATAAAAATACCTAAGACCATGCAAGATGATTTTTCCAATTCCAAAATGGCTTTTTACTTTTCTAAATATATGTTTTACTCAATGGATTCATGCAGCCTCGTTTAAATTTCTAATTACTACCTATATGACTGCTACTTAGTTTGGAAAAGCTTATAAAGCATCTCATGGAGTAACAGTGATAAGTGAGCTATAGCGTCATGGAGAGAATACATTACCATCTAGTGTTTGATTAAGCAGACATATTAAATGCACATAATGGTGGACAGAGACCATCCCAAAGCTTGTCTCACCTCAGAATATTATGTTCATCAACACAATGGGGACAAGAATTATTTGGAAATTACCTAATAATTTTGGTGATTTGGGAGTGATATTTTATAATGCAAAATTAATTCTTTTATGTAATAATGGAAAGTTGAAGATAACAGCAACAAAAATGTTAGCAATGTTTTGGTATCTGACATAGTTTATTTTAAATAATTTTTTCTCTTATATGAAAAAAATTCTCTGTATCTGTTTAATGCAAATAACTAAATCTTCCTTTGTTATGACTTTTATATTTTTTTAAACAATTTTGTTTCTTTTTCAAAACTTTTAACATATTCATCCCCCTACTCAGTTTCTTTCCATTTCTCCCCCCCTCTACCTTCCCATCCCTTCCAACCCAACTTTGAGATTATTATTATTTTTAAATTTGTCAACAGAATCTAGTTTGTGATAGAGTTGTTCTTAGGAATGGACCTGCCTGATGAGTGGTAAAACTTCCATTCACTCTCCTCAGTTAATTACCACCTTCCCAGTTTACAGCCATCTTCCCACCTCTACCCTGGAATTTTGTTGGCTAATTCACTAAGCACTGTAAATTAATTCATGCATCTTTCCTGGTGCATCTGAAAAACAGGTTTCCTTTAATTTATTTGGACTCCTGCAATCTTTCCATCCCCTCTTACAAATGGTTTCCTGAACCTTGGGAGGAGAGGTTGATATGACAATTTTATATTGGTAAGTTTTTTAAAGGTGTATAAAATGGGTGTTAAAGATACCTTGAAAACATTTATCTCATTAACATTTATCTCATTACCGAGCAAAGGGCATTAACAAGTAGGGCTTCATGAATGAGGGCCCCTGAAGCATTTTCTCAGCTTATGGGCCAGTGTGCCAATGGGCATATACCTGTATGCTAAAGGAGAACAGATTACCTTCCATCATGATGATGAAAAGCTGTGATACTTTGTGGTAATAATGGTATATCTGTCCCCTTTAAATGTTAAGGAAAACTGATATAAGAAGTTTGAGTATAAAAAAATAGAAAAGGATATCAGAAAGAAAGAAAGACAGACAGACAGATAGATAGATAGATAGATAGATATAAAGAAGGGTGGGTGGGTGAGAGGGCTAGGTGAGTGGATAGGTGGAAGAGCACCCTCTCAGAGTGAAAGTGGAGGGAGGGGGGGGTGAAGATCTCTGGGAGTGGGGACTGGGAAGGGGGGCAACATTTGGAATTTAAATAAATATTTTTTTTCAAAAGGAAATCAAGGAGGATTTCATGGCCTGAGTACATTTAGTGGTATTGTTCTAGTAGACTGTTGCAAATTTAGCCTTAATTATCATTCATATTATTTAAGTCAGGCACTGGACAATGGCCTTCCTTGCCTTCATTGTCTTGACTGTGCAAAAAGAGCACAAAACATCATGTTTCTAAACATCTAATGAAATCTTAACATATCTGATTAATTGAGCTTTTCTTTGCTACCTGGCAATGCATTGGTTTGACAAAATCTAACACTTCATACTCATAAAGAAAATTCATAAAATAAACAAAACAAAACAAAACCTGAAAGATATCTAGAGACTAGTTTCCGTTTTCATGAGCTCCATGATGTGAAACAGAAAAGCTACTTTGATTTGAACCTGCAGAGCATGACATAAATAATGCTTTTTACGTGCATTAGATTTGGGTCTTGATTAAGAAGGTTAGATCATCAGCAGTAGTTTTGAAACAGAGCTTCAGACTTGGTACAATCACCCAGTTCACTTTTCAAATTGAGTCTCCACAAGAAAACATTGCTTTAGAGTTAATCTTGACTATAGACACTAGTTAGTGACATAAACACCAGAGCCATGTGACAGCCGCTTAAGTAAATGGACTCCACTGAAAACAAACTACACATCCAGTATCAAGTTCATGTGCTTTCTTTCAGTGTTACAAATTTCTACCTCTTGCTATATCTCTTGGAAGGTATTCACAGTAACTTTGGGATGTGAACTAATATGCTTTGACTATGGACATAATTCTATCATTAAAAATGTATTTGAGCAAAAGCAAGTGTCCAAGCATATTACTACATAATAGTTCTGTGGCCATTCCTACTACAGAAAACTTGCCAGTACTTCCTCAAGACAGTTTCTGTAATTTCTTAATAGGTTTATCAGCTGGGGCAAATTTCTTTTTTGTTTGTAATCTTTTTTATAAGGCTGTATGATATGATATGATATGAATGTATGTATGTATACTGATGCTGTTTATTATGGATTTTTTGCATGCCAGTGTAGACATGTGTGAGTCACAGGACAACCTTGGGTATTAGCCTTTTCCTTCTATCTCTTTTGAGATATAGTCCCTTGTTTACTTCTGTATGCTTAACTAGCACCCTCAGAATCTTCTGGGATTCTTATTCTGTCTCTAAGGAACTCTGTGATTACAATAATGTGGTCTTCCCTCTGGCTCTAACATGGAATCTGAGGATCCAAACTCTGGACTTTCTTCTTGCCTGACAAGCATTTTACCCACTGAGCCATCCCTGCATCCCACACTATTGTTCTAAGGTACTGTTTTGAATGGCCAATTATCATTTGAACAGACACTGTGTATTTAATCAGTTACAAGAGATTGTTTCTCATTGGATGATCTATTAACTTCAGACATTGAGACTGCTACTGAGAAATCCCTACAAATGAGTAATATTTATGCTATAGTAATTTCAACTGTAATTGGGTCCATATTTCAGGTAGGGCACAACTAATAGCTCTTAAAAATCTCTCTATGTAGTATCTGGTTTTGAGGCAGAAGGACCACATTTGCATCTACAACTAACAATGGTTCAGATATTAGGTGATTCAAATGTCTAGATATAGATGCTATTTCTGAAAAACTCTTCAATGCAAGTTTCAGTTGTCCCTGTCCTGCCTACAAGATGTGCAGGGACAAAGATAGAGAAGAGACTAAAAGAATAACCAACCAATAACTGCCTCAATTTGTTCATCACATGGGCAAGATCTAATCCATGACACTATTAATGGTACTCTGTTATGCTTGCAGACAGTAGCCTATCATAACTGTCCTCTGAGAGGCTCCATCCAGCAGCCAGTAGAAAGAGATGTTGAGACTCACACCCAAACACTAGATTGTACTCAAGAAGTCTTATGGAAGAGTTTGGGGAAGGATTTGGGGGACCTGAAGAGGATAGGGACTCCACAAGAAGACCAACAGAGTCAACTAACTTGGACCCTTGGGAGCTCCCACAGACTAAACCACCAATCAAAGAGGGAACACAGGCTGAACCCAGGCCCCCTGCACATATTTAGCAAATAGGCATATTGGCCTTCATGTGAGTCCCCCAACTGGAGCAGGGGCTGTCCCTGAGCCTGTTGCCTATCTACCTAACTCACGCTCCTAAATGGACTGCCTTGTCTGACCTCAGTGGGAAAGAATATACCTAGTCCTACAGCAACTTGATGTGTGGGTGTCAAGGGTTGTTAGTGGGAAAGTGAAACCCAAGGGGTGGGCTTTTCCTTCTCAAAAGAGAGGGGGTGGATGGAATAGGGAAAGGACTTGCATGAGAGAGTACTAAGTAGAAGAAGAGCTAATATTGGGGTATAAACTGAATAAATAAATAAATTTTAAAAAAATCCGAGGTCCTCCTTGACTGCAAAATAAGTTAGAGTCATCTTGAGCTATAGGATACCACATTAGGTGAGGAATCTATATAACTCCAGATTACTTATATATTGCCCACTGATTTTCACAGGATAAAATAGTATAAGGATTTATGATTTTAAAATGTGATGTAGAGAAGTAGATGGAAGAATCTATTTTACTCAATAAAATAAACCAAGAAAAAAATAGAAGCATAAAGGTCAAACAGTTGAGAAAAACCCAAGTGTTAGCATGTCCTAAATCCACATAAACAAGGAATTCTACCAATGTAAATGGAATGGGCTAAAGCTCTAGTCAGAACATGCTATCAGACTTGACTAAGAAATGTTTCCAAAGTATTTGTTTCAATTTTCCTCCCAAAGAAATAAAATCATCCAATACAAAACAAAACAAAAAACCAAACAAACAAAAAACCAAACAAACAAAAAACTCAAAATCATCATCATCATCATCATCATCATCATCATCATCATCATCATCAT
>JADRCD010223061.1:0-11292 GCA_019843815.1 Montemys delectorum
TTTTTTTTTTTTTGCCTGGTGTGACAAGTAGAATCTAGAAATAGGCTTATACAGTAAGTAGACATAGATAACAAAATATTGAAGCATTCAATCATAAATTAGATTAAAGACAATGGGTAGATCGTGTAGCCTATTTCAGAAAGTAGAAATTTAGGCTTTGGTTTCATGAAAATTGGGGCAGGAGACAGCAGAAGCACTGTCTTCTCAGTTAACATTTGTTTAGATTGCTTTATTTGCTTCAAATTGTTTTATTTATCAAAACGAGCATGAGTTTGAGATTGGTGGTTATATTAAAATTCCTCTGGGGGGAGAGGACAATCTAAATGCTTAATGATTTCCAGTTACTGGACCAAGGACTTGTTTTTTTTTTTTTTTGTTTTTTTGTTTTTTAAAAAAAGAGAGGTTCTGTATTTGTGTTGATAGGAAAGGAGAAGAGGATTTGAACCCCATCCAGAGTTATACAGATCAGATATGACAGGGGGAGACCCGTGAAGAACTAGGAAAATTCAATAGAATCAAACAGGACAGAAAAAGATTCATTGGGCCATCTTTCACATGGCATGAATAAAACTTATTACAATTGGTTTTTAATAAAATTAACTCATAAAAAGACAGGCATCTTTCACCTGCTCAAAGAAGGAGCAGAATTTCATCCTTAATTGATCTGTTCACCCTGCACAATCAATAAAAAAAATCTTAATGGTACTAAAATTTTGGTTGTGAGATTCATATATTACAGAATGTACAATGCCAGGCAGTGGTGGCACATGCCTTTCATCCCAGCATTTGGGAGGCAGAGGCAGGCAGATTTCTGATTTCAAGGCCAGCCTGGTCTACAGAGTGAGTTCCAGGACAGCCAGGGCTAAACAGAGAAACTCTGTCTTGAAGAAAAAACAAAAACAAACAAACAAAAAAAAACCCAACAACAACAAAAACCAAACCAAACCAAACCAAACCAAAAAATCCAGAATGTACAGCTCTGACAAGACTCATTTACTGGAAGGCTAAACTGATGTGCTTGACCCCCTGCTTCTGGTTGCTTCCCAAAACAACTTCAGGGATTTCTGCTCATTCTAGGTCATCTGGCCTCATCCAACCTTTCAGATGGATCCAATCAGAATTTCACCCAAGCTTGGAAACACCCAAATATACAGAAACTGGATAACAGATGCTAAAGCTAACCTTCTTAAATCTAACCAGTTTTTTCTAATTTTTCTACCCCTCCCCATTCTTTTAGAAAATTTCTCATCACCATTAGCAGGAAGAAGTTATTGAGAGTTGTCAGCCCAATACCCTGGTTTTGGGTGTCTGGTAATGGTTAACTTACAAATTATTGATAGGTTGTAATTTTAAAGTATAATTTGGAAATGGTCATAATTTTGAGCAGGGAGGAAATAGGTGGGATACATTACTAAATTTTATCATTGAACAAAGCATTTTGTAGCCATAATCTTTATTGATATAAGTCTTTATAATTGATACAAATTGAAGTTATAATGCTTACATTGGTATATAATTTTTATTGATATAGAATTAAGGTTTTCATTGGAGTGAATTTATTATATTGATACAAAATTAGAAATTAACATTATTACTCTTATATAGGCCTTGTGCCTATGCAACTCATTTAAGAATATGAGACTTAGACCCTGTTCTTCTAATAGCTGCTTTACAAACTGCTTAAGATGATTAAGCAACACAAGTTAGGGGCTAGATAGGAAACTCATGGTTATGTTACATTATAATTTAATTATAATAAAATGTTTTCATTTTACTCAAATAGGAATGGCTAAAAGCAGTTAAGGTTTAACAGTTCAGAGATACTTTAGTCTTCAAAATCATGTGAATCCACAGAAGGTGACATTTAATATATTTCATTATTAAGAATCATTTGACAATGAGACATGTCTGCTCCAGACAGTTTCCTCATTTTCTTTCAAAGAAAATTTGAGCATCTTTATCCTGAGTCAAGGTTGCTTATCGTGGCAAGGTAGCCATGGAGCTAAAATTGCCTATTTCATCTGTAGACAAAATACTCTCCAGGAAAAGAACATGCTAGCAGAGTAGTCGACTGATAGTGCTGCCAATACGAGGTAAACAGTCCTTAATAATCCTGCTTCGCAAATATCTGTCAGGTGATACTGGGGCCAAAAAGCTGAAGACAGATGCCCCAAAGTTATAAGTAATTAGGGGGCTGTCCAAGTAGTCAACTCTCTCAACAATTATTTAAGTTTGGGAAGCCGTGTTTAGTGCTTCCTATATACCCAGGTAATGTTTATGTTGTTCTCTGATTTCTGATGGGGTTGAAGCATAGTTATAGTCTCATAATCAAACTCAAGTTATTTAACCTTGACAGAGAAGTTTTAGAGTGGAAGATATAACTTTAGGATGGTATTACAGGTTAAAATTTAAATATAATCCAAGGATAGCATCTTAATTCTTAAGAATGATGGTACAGTACTTCATCTAATTGACAAATATGATGGACTAGATGTTAATAGTATATCATACTTGCTAATTTAAATGATTGTTATAGTTTTGTTCAATTTATATATAAGAGAAGAGTTAGGTTTTTGTTTTATGACAGAAAAGGTGAGATATAGGTGTGGTTCTGGTGTTAAGGTTCTGTTCCCCAACTGGATCTTGATCGATCAATAAAGATACTAGTGAGCAATGACTCAGGATCAGATGAGACACTTAGAGTTGCACAGGAGGATGCAGGGATAATTGAGAGACCAGGAGAATAAAGAGACAATAGCAGCAAGAGATAAAGCCAATCAATCATGTGAGTGTTTGGTTGGAGTGGCCAATGGTCACTCTCTCCAATTATGCCTGAGGTGGCAGGGGATGTTTAGTAGTACCTAGTCATTAAATTAGCAAAGACATTTTAATATTACCTGGTGTGTGTGTGTGTGTGTGTGTGTGTGTGTGTGTGTTACATTTTGGTATGGTATTTTTTTCTTTTTATAATTTGTTTGTTTTATTTTTTTATTTTTGAAAGAGAAAGAAATATATATATGAAGATAAACTAAATATCAAATAAAAATTGGGGCTGTGGGCTGGGAGAGACTCTTAGAAGTAATGCAAAGAGTAAAACTTTTGATGCAGGCCTGGAATCCCAGCTACAAAGGAAGCTGAGACAGGAGGATCACAATGTATATACCTGGGCTGCTGAGCAAGTATAGTCCTGGTTAACTAAGTAACTGGGCAACTAAGTAAGATCCTGTTTCAGAGAGGGGGAGCAGTGATGAAGCTTGGAAAATGATGCAGAGGTTAATAACATGTGTTGCTTTGACAGAAGACATAAGTTTAGTCCCCATTACCAAGGTAGGGCTGTTCCATACTGCCTGTTACTCCAGGTGCAGAGAGAGATCTGATGGCTTGGTGCCAACACACTCATATGTAAACCTACACAGAGATTCACACAAATACATATAATAAAAAATAATAATAATGAATCTTTTTTAAAAGACAAATATATTAGGGGCACAGCTCAGTGGTAGAGCATAATCAGGATTCACTCTCCAGGAGTGTAAAATGAGTGAATGAATGAATGAATGAATGAACTCAAAGAAAGCAGGAAAAAAGAAAAAAAATAGTATAAAGAAATTTTTGTATACATTTTGGTTTATTGAAAATAATAATAGAGGAATGGCTGAGCAGTTAAGAGCACTGTCTGCTCTTCCAGAGGACCCAGATTTGACTCTCAGTATCCATATGAAAGCCCATAACTCCAGTTCCATGAGATTCATTGCTCTCTTCTGACCTCAGTGGTCCCTGCGTGTACATGCTACACAGGCATGCATACAGGAAAATTACCCATACACAAAATAAAAAGAAAATACGAATAAATATGTATAGGTTTCTGCTCTGACAGATAAGTCAAGGACACTAATGAGAAGAGACGAATAGACAAAGCTGGGGATAGAAAAGGGTTACTTCTATGGGAACAAAAAGATTCACCTATAAAGATGTAGATTGTGACTTTAAAAATATTCTAAAAGTTGGTGGATTATTCTAAATGGTACATATACATAATATACTCTTCTGAATATGAGACTGACTTTCCTGTGCGTATGTGGAACTTACTGCTTTAATACTCACACTTTACCCACCTTTGAACAGAGCAGAATTGGCAGATGTGGACAGGCCTAGTAAGAGTTCTAGGGAGAATAAGGGAAAGAAAGGGTATGGGTGGAACAGAAAAAGAGTCCAGGAAAAAGTGAAGGCAAGTAAGCATGATGGTACATACTTTTGATCCTAACACTCTGGAGGGGAGCAAGATCAGTCATTCTCAGCTATACAGGAAGTTTGAGGCCAACTTGAGGACCTTTCTCTTAAGTGGGCATGGTATATGCGCGCGCGCGCGTGTGTGTGTGTGTGTGTGTGTGTGTGTGTGTGTGTGTGTGTGGTTGGCTGCTAAGTTTGATGATCCAAGTTTAGCCTGGAAGAAACCCTTATGATAGAAGGAAAAAACTGACTCCTTGGGTTGCCATCTTGCTTCTGTGGCAAAATTAATTTAATCTTTAATTAAAATTAATTAAATAAATATAAAGAAGATTTAATGTAAGAGCAATTAATAAAAAGAGTGACTTTTTTTTTTCAAAATAATCTTATGACCTCTGTGGAGAGCTTTCCTTCTTTCTTGTTTGGGGCCTGAGACCTGCTGTGGGGTGTACCTGTTATAAATTTCCAGCATGGTAAGAGGGCACAGACCTTCTGTCCTGGGATTTATCAGATCAGAATTTTTTGCCTGAAGCCAGCAAAATTTCTAGTGGCAGTGGCAGCAGCAGCAGCAATGTAATGAACCTCTGTTCATTAAAGAAGGCATTTTCACATGCTGAGGCTATTTCTCTTTGTGTGGGATTTCACTGAGCTATGCTTGGTAGAGAAGTCAGTGTACAGAAAATAATAAATTAGGAGGTCTGTATTTTCAGGCCATGAGTCTCTGTAAAATCCTTAGTTTTCTGCATCTTAAGGCTATGGGAACAAGTGTCATCACAGTCAGCTATGCATTCATATGTTTGTAAATTTTATGGCCCTTTCTGGTACAAGCCACAGGGATGGGAGAGAATAGGACTACTTACCTTTCATGGCTGTTAGAGGTTCAGAGTTTCATTATGACTACCTGTGGTAGCTGTCTGCTTAGGTAACACAGACCCAGACCAGAAATAGCCCTCAGTCTATAGAGGGCCTACCTCACACCATAATTGCAAGAGTGCCTGATATATCTGGGTAGGAAAAGCAAAGAATGGGACTAGAATCTCACATCTCCACCTAGGAATCATCATGTGACTATCAAGGTAGGAAAGAAAATATGGCAAAAGTACATGCGTAGTCCACCTTTTGGGTATTAAACTATTGAGAAAATGAACCACAGAAAATATTTGTTTCCCCACAAGTCTTGTGCTTGGGAAAGAAAAGGCCAAAGCCTAGTGCCAGTCAGAGAGGGAGTTGTCTTCCGGAAGATCTTTCACTCAGTTTTGATGTCCGGTCTGACTACCTTATTGAAAGCCTCTGGCCTGGACAATATGAGACAGACCACAGCTCTCCAGAACTGTTTCAGTTGGCATATCTCTTTCAGTTGACTTAAACATAGACCTGTCTGGACCTGGAAGGTAGACTTGGGTGTTTGGATCACTGGACCTCTTTATTTCTCTATACAAAATAGTTGCATTATATACATATTTCTCTGCATTTTAACATTAATTCTCTCTTTAATTGGTCTATTGTGGATGAATGGCTTTGCAGGACTAGCAGGGTTGAGCCTCTGACCCTAGCAGCCACAGTAACAGACCTAACTGTTAGGTCAGTAGAGACAAGACCGAGTCCAGTCAGATGGCACAGAATCTCCTTTCTCTCAATAAAGTGCCTGGAGAGTAGGCTTGTTTGGCACACCCAAGTGTTGAGATACCAAAAAAAGGATGGGTCAAGAGCTTCTGGGAAAGAAAACAGGAAGGGTCCTGGAGAGGACAAGACCCTAAGAATGTCACACTCTGAAGCTCAGAGAGAATTCATTCTGGCTCCTCTACTCTCCATTCTGACAGCACCTTAGGAAGTGGAGGGAGAAAGGTCTTCTCCCATTGCATTTGAGGTATGCTATTAGCTTAACCTTTATGCTACTGTGCAGCTCCACATGCATGCATCATTCACTCAGTTCAACAGATAAGGGAACTGAAAGACCAATTTGTTGGTGGCTAAGAACCTCCAACTCAGGCCCAGAGCTGTTACAAATCTGGGCTCATGTTCATTTCACTGTTTGTCTACAACTGCAATAATCTTATGGGGTAAATGAACATAAAGTGAGTGAGTTTTTACAACCAAATTTTTACTACATTGTCCCAACAGCCAGAAATCCAAGTTTAAGGTGCCTAAAGTGCCACACATGAATTAAAGGTTCTCAGGAAAGACATTACCTTGCCTGGAAGCTGCTGCCTCTCTGTGCTATGTATACCTTCCTCCCTTGCAAGGACAGAAATCATTGATAAAACCCCAACCCCATATGACTCAGTATGACTGTGATCTGAACATTAACTATTCTGGAAAGAAAGGAATAAATGTCTTCTCACCCAAGGTAGGAAACAATGACAGATCAGAGTACAATTCTAACAAAATCCCCAACTTTTTGAACCAATGTGTTAGTTGGGCAGGATTACTAGAGTACAAGGGACCCAAATAGACACATCATCACAAATTTTTACCCTGGGATAGATGGTGACCTCATGGAGCTGCTATATAGAGTCTACCTTTATTTAATCTTCCCTCTCCTATATACTCTATCATATCCCAAGATCCCTTGCAGATGGGAAAATCCAGAATCCCAAGTGAGTTGTCTAGAGGACCTCTTCTTCTTCTTATCACTCTTTTTACTGTGGGTGTTAACAGTTTGTTACTATTCCTGTAGACCTAGATACCACTGCATTGTTATGCTTGTTCAGTTGCCTAGAGTCCCAGGCCAAGGTACTCTCTATTCAATGATAGTGATAGGTGAATCAATGCTGCAAGGAAACGAAATATCATCCTACAACAAGATTTTAACTTGTAATATCCACAAAGACATTTTTCAAAGTAGAACACAATTTGTGACTCTAGGACATACAACTCAAATGACATTTACAGTATTAGAAATGCATACCAAATATGAGGTGTCACTTGTTTGGGGTATCATAAGAATGGAGTACATGCAAGCCTACAATATTTCTTGTGATGTAGACTCCTAAACCAGTTTTATGAAAGAAGAGGAGAGTCAAAGAAGGGGAGATAGAGAGTGGACAGAGTTACACACTCAAGTTAAAATTGAGGCTAAAGGTAATTGAGACACATTCTGTACCATTTGGTTCCCAGAACCACATACTTGGAACCAATTAGCAAGGATCACTTTTGGTTCTATTTTCAGAAAACCATGGAATGAATGCATAGCTCCATGTAAAAACAGCATATTCTGCTGGAAAAGTCAGTGAGTATTTGGCAACAGGAACTGTGGGGTCAAAAGCAAAGACAAGAGGGTCAAAGGACAATTCAAGTCTGAAAGACAGAGAATGCCTTGGTGAGTGATAAGAGAAAGTTTCTAGCAATTAGATGCTGGTGGGACAAGATTTAAAATATAGTAAACCAAATTCCATGAGATGGTGAAGACCAAACAAGGCCAGAGCATTTGCTTCTGCAGAGCATCCATCTCACAGAAGGCCAGCATAGACAGCTACCATTCTGAGTAGGACCATTGCCTTTGGTTAGTAGCCAGCAGGATGTAAGTGCATCTTTTCAGGCCCAGGAACATTACAGAATGACCCTGGTTCAACCTGGGAAACTTTAAAAAATACTCACAACTTGATACCAGCTACATTATTTCTTTTAATTTTATCTCTTCTAAATTTTTTTCACATTCAAAATATTAACCCTCCTTAATTTTGCCCTGTGACAAAGGAAATATTTATGATTATTTCCATACAAGTCTGTCTGTGTTCCATTAGAATATTTGTGGGTTGTGACACAGGTGGTCCATACCCCACACTCATAAAGACCAGTGAAACATTACAGGAGTCTGCATAAATTTGTAATCTCAACACTTTGCAGGTGGTAGTGTGAGGACCAGAAACTAAGGCCATTCTTTTTTTTTTTTTTAAGTGAGATTATTTATTTATTTTATGTATATGAGTATGGGCTGTCACTGTCTTCAGACACACCCTTCAGAAGAGGGCATCAGATCCTGTTACAGATGGTTGTGAGCCACCATGTGGTTGCTGGGAATTGAACTCAGGACCTCTGGAAGAGCAGTCAGTGCTTTTAGCCGCTGAGCCATCTCTCTAGCCCCCATTCTTTTTTTTCTTTTTTTTTTAATTTGAAAACTTTTTTCCATTTATTTATTTAGTCACTTTACATCCTGATCACAACACCCCCTCCTCCCAGTCCTCCCCTCACACAGCCCATACCCAATCTCCCATCACCTTTTCCTCTGGTACTAACATACCACGGTACCTCAAATCATTGCAGACTAGGTATATCTTCCCCACTGAGGCCACACAAGACATTCCAGTTAAGGGAACAATATCCACAGGCAGACAACAGAGTCAGGGACAGTTCTGGCTCCAGTTGTTGGGGAATTCATATGAAGACCACACTACATATCTGGTATTTATGTGCTAGGGCCTAAGTTCAGCCCGTGTATGCTGTTCAGTTAGTGGTTCAATCACTGGGAGCCCCCAAGGGTCCATGTTAGTTGACTTTGTTGGGCTTTTTGTGTAATTCCTATCCCCTCAGTGTCCTTCAACCCTTCCCCCAATTCAGGGATGAAAAGTATCCCTAGGATGCGCCAGAGATCTGGGACTGGGGAGTCTCTATCAGGATGACTCTAGCTGAGACTCTTAGCAGTGGGGGATATAGAGCCTGAAGTGAACACCTCCTGTATCCAGATAGGACTCCCAGTAGAGAGATAAGGACATCAATCCACCCACAAAACCTTCAACCCAAAATTTGTCCTGCCTAGAAGAAGTGCAGGGACAACCATGGGGAAGAGACTTAGGGAGTGGTCAACCAATGACTGGTTCAACTTGAGACCTATTCCTGACACTATTAATAATACTCTATTATGATTGCAGACAGGAGCTTAGCATAACTGTCCTCTGAGGCCTCCACCCAGCAGCTGACTAGAAAGATCCAGAGACTAACAGCCAAACCTTAGTCAGAGGTCAGGAGTCTTGGAGAAGAGTTTGGGGAAGAATTGTGACCTTGTCTCAAAAAACAAAGTAAGAACATGAAAATGATATTTGAGATTGACTTCTACCTATACATGCATGTGAATACATGTGCACATTTGTGTGCACATATATACTTAGATTTGCTTTTGTGAGAAACACCCAACTGTCTTTCACTCAGCTATCGTTCATACCCAGCATCAATAAAGGAAAGCCCTGCTCTTCCACAGCCTCAGCAATAGTATTAAACAGGGCTATGCCCCATACCATAATGTGTAACTCTTTCTGATACAGCATACCAAGTGTGTCTTGCATGCTCACTTGCCAATTGGACCTTATTGGTGAGAATCTTTACTTCAATGCCTTGGTTTGATTTTTTCTTTTCTTTTTTCTTTTCTTTTCTTTGATTGATTGATGGAAATAATAGCAATCTTCCTTCCTAAGCCTTCCAGTACTTAGAAATAGAAATGAACCATTAGACCTGTCTCATGCTCAACTTTTCTTAATATTCCTATTGTCAAGTTTCAAGAGCTATTGACTAGCTATGCCTTTTGCAAGCATAGTCTCCATGTCCTTGATTTGCCTTCTCATTCTGTTCACAGTTTTGTCTCCCACCAGAAGTTTTCCCATGAAGTCAATTTGTTAACTCTTTCTTCCATAGACCATGTCTTAGGTATTGCAGTTAAGAAAAAGACCATTGCCATAACCTGAATTTTCCTCCTGGTTGAGTTTTTAGGAGTTTTGTAGCTTTGCATTTTGTCCAACTTGATGGGGACAAAGTACTTGTCTAGATCATTGTTGCCATTATTTCTGTGTGGATGTCCAGCTATGGGTTGTTTGCAGAACACCCTTGCTAATTTTAGTGCTTTTGTTATTTGACCAAATCATTTTACATGCATGTCTGTCTCTGCACCTCTAATCTGTTCCATTGATCTACTTGTCCACTGACTGGATTGATCTTGTATAAGTCTTATATAGGCAACCACAAGTGCTCAATGTGTTTCACAGTTTTATAATTTAAACAGAATCAAAATTTCCTTCACCTGAGGCCAGATCGCCTTCATCACAATTTCTGTAGGAATGAAAAACCAAGTGTTTATCAAGGTTCACATTACTGAGTGAGAACATGCTGTGTATGCCTTCTATCTTTGACATTCTCCTGTTACATCAAGAAAAAATCAGTAGGCTTTACTATCTCCAAAGTAGTATGTACTTAAAAGCAATGCAGCTCCATGATGCTGTACAAGAAAAGTATAAGAAACTGAATAAAAGTCAAAAAAATTTAGGCAATATATATCAATTTTATTTTTTAAAAGGTTGTACTTGCAAAGTATTCTGGGAATGCTAGTGCCAATATTGCAAAGGATTTGATCTAGTTGAGACATGAAAGACACTCCTGTAAATGTCACAGTTCAATCCCCAGAACACAGGAACTTCATCAGAAAACACAAGCAGTTTTGACAATCTTAAGCATTTACCAATATTTGGTAAAAAGATTAACTCTACAGAAAGATCATTTTAGAAATCTATTCAGTGGGAGATGTGCACTTCACAATCTGTTTGCCTCACCTTAATCCTCAAGGCTCACAAATCAGTGAGAATTACAGGTGTTCTGTCCATCCTCTTTCAAATCTGAGTCATGTCCTTTTTAAATGTGGTCCAGGAAAAGCTTCAGAGACAGTAAGATTTCTCCATGACAAGTATTATATGATTGTTAAAGGTTTTCCTTTCTGTTACTGTTAGTTAATATACTTTTAATATAAAAATGTACATGTTGGTTTTTTTTTTCTAACATAGTAAATTATGAAAGCACCCTCTGAGGAAACCACAAAAAGGTTTTAAAATCTCAAGTCTCACATGAATTCTTCCATCTATCCATCTTTCCTTCCTTACACGTGTCTTTTATATTTTTAATAAATGTTTAGGAAATTTTACCTACAAAACATTTCTTCCCACCATGGTTTTTCATAGAAAGTACATATATTTGTCACTGTATTTATAATCAGTTCTTCCCTTCCCCACTCCCTTCCCTGGGGTTCCTCCCCTGCAATGTGCTCTCTCTCTCTCTCTCTCTCTCTCTCTCTCTCTCTCTCTCTCTCTC
>JADRCD010223061.1:11302-22957 GCA_019843815.1 Montemys delectorum
CTCTCTCTCTCTCTCTCTCTCTCTCTCTCTCTCTCTCTCTCTCTCTCACTTGTGGGGGGTGTGGTTGGGTGTGTGTGCTGGGAATCAATCCAAGGCCATCATGTATGGAAGATAAGCAGCACTCTACCAACTGAGCTATATCTCAATCCTCACTTCTGCTTTATTATTGAATGTATTCCATTGCTCTACTTCCTATCTCCCTTAAGAATTCTTCCTCCATTCTTATTGTTTCCTGTCTAGTTTTGCCACACACATATACATTCTCTCACACACACATGTATGCAAGCACATGCAAATGTATGTATACATACATATAATAGCACACATACACATGTATAATTTAATTTTAATTCTGCATATGTGAAAAAGTATGGTATTTATTTTTTGAAGTTGAGTTGTTTTGCTTAATATAATAATTTCAGTTGCATCCATTTTTCTGCAAATATCATGACTTCATTTTTCATTACAGCTTCCTATTTTACTATATGTATGTACCACATTTTCTTTATCCATCTACCTGATGATAGGCATATAAGCTGGTTCCATTTCCTCAATACTATGCACAGTACAGCTATAAACACATCAACTCCAGTATATCTATAGTATGCTGAGTTAGGTTCCTGCAAGTTCATCCCAGTAGAACTGAGTCCTCTAAGATTATTGCTCCTTAATTTGTTCTCATTTTTGATCCTCATTAAGGAGCTGTTCTTAGACTACTATTTCCTAATTGCATTCCTATTCACTCCATAATGGATTCAGATGTAAGATATCTGTGTGAGAACAAGATCCCTTGAAGTCCACTACTCTAAGAACTATATCACTTTTCTGCCCACTTTTAATACCTTCCTTCCTACACCTGACATCTCAACCTTTCTGAAGATGGTTTAATATTCTCAGACCAACTGATGCTTTGGAAACTAAGACTGCTTCACACTATGCATAAATATGTTCAGGACAGGGTCCAGTCTCTAGATTTTCTCCCATGGAAGGAAAGGCTCAGGCATCAGTACCACCTAGAGGAGGGCAGTGACAATGGGAAGGAGCCTGTCAGTATGCTTTTGTCCCCTACCTTTGTAGTTAACTAGGTAGGAGAAGTCAGAGATAAGCTCTCCTGTGTGAATTCAGCAAGTACTAGAGCAGCAGTGGACGAAGAGATCAACTCTAAAACTGTATCCTGTGAGGATGTAGAACCAGCTCCTGTTGGAACATGTTGAGGCTGGACCTCAAGTTCAGACTGCAAGCTCATGAATACAATCCTAAGGAGAGAAAGCACAGTAGACTCACACATAGTAAACATTTCATGTGAGTGTCTGTTGATTTGCGGCACATTTCCATTAAAGTACAAATGTCATGAAAGCATTCCTCCCCATCTACTATACACATGTTATTTACTCTTTGTTTGATATATTTTAATATCTTTTTAAATTTTTTATTAAACTAATAGTTTATTTTAAAATATACAATTCACTATTGACATTTTTTTAAGTCACCAAAATAATTTATATTAGTAAAATACCTCTTAAATATACATGATGTCCTCTGAAGCTAAAAGTAATATGGACTCAACCAGTTTTTATATTTGGAATATTAAACATTGATAGAATCAGAAAAAAAACTCTTATAAAGTCCTCTATAAAAGGAAATTGTAAAAAGTTCCTGATTAGACAGAAAGCATTCTATCTCCAAGGGAGGATACTCAGTGTAACTGTGACTTCATAGAATGAATTGGCTAGCGTTTCTCCTGTTTCTATTTTGTGGAATAGGTTGAAGAGTATCAGTATTAAGTTCTTTTGAAGGTCTTAAAGAATTCTGCATTAATCCCATCTGGTTCTGGGAATTTTTTGTTGGGAGACTTTTAATGACTGTTTCTATTACTTCAGGCACTATGGGACTGTTTAGATGATTTATCTTATCCTGTTTTAACTTTGGTATTTAGCGTCTGTCTAGAAAATTGTCCATTTCATCCAGGTTTTCCAGTTTTGTTAAATATAGGCTTTTGTAGTAGGATCTGATGATTTTAATTTTCTCAGTTTCTGGTGTTATATCTCCATTTTCATTCTGATTTTGTTAATTTGGATACTGTCTCTGTGCCCTCTTGCTAGTCTGGCTAAGGGTTTTTCTATCTTATTGATTTTCTCAAAGAACCAGCCTTGTTTTGGTGATTTTTTTTTGTATAGTTCTTTTTTGTTTCTACTTGGTTGATTTCAGCCCCAAGTTTGATTATTTCCTGCTGACTACTCCTCCTGAGTGTATTTGGTTCTTTTTTTTTCCTAGATCTTTCAGGTGTGTTGTTAAGCTGTTAGTGTATGCTCTTTCCAGTTTCTTTTTTTTTTTTTTAAATTAGGTATTTTCTTTATTTACATGTACGTTTTCCCTTTCCCATTTTCCCCTCCAAAACAAACAAACAAACAAACAAACAAAAACAAGAACAAACCCCTTTTGCCTCCCCCCTCCCAATGCCTGTCACCCCACCCTCTCCCACTTATTGGCCCTGGCATTCCCCTACACTGGGGCACAAAACCTTCACAAGGCCGAGGTCCTTTACTCCTATTGATGATCGAATTTCCAATCCTCTACTATATACCTGCTGCCAGTACATTCAATCCCACCCTGTATAGTCCTTGATTGGTGGTTAGGTCCCTGGGAGCTCTGAGGGTACTAGTTAGTAATTGTTGTTCGTCCTAAGGGGCTGCAAACCCTTCAGCTCCATAGAACCTTTCTCTAACTCCTTCATTGGGGACCGTGTACTCAGTTCAATGAATGGCTGTGAGCCTCTACAACTGTATTAGTCAGGTATTGTCAGAGCCTCTTAGGAGATAGCTATATGCTTGTCCTTCCTTCAGTCTCTGCTCCATAGTTAATCTCTGCCACTCCTTCTGTGGGTGTTTGATTCCCCTTTTTCAGAAGGAATGAAATGTCCACCTTTTAGTCTTCCTTCTTCTAAAGTTTCTTGTGGTTTGTGGGTCGTTCTTCCTGTATTCCAAACTTCTGGGCTAATAACCACTTATCAAAGAATGCATACCATGTGTGATCTTTTGTGATTGGGTTACCTCACTCAGGATGATACTCTCCAGATCTATCCATTTCCCTAAGAATTTTATAAATTCATTGTTTTTAATAACTGAGTAGTACTCCATTGTGTAGATGTACCACACTTTCTGTATCCATTCCTCTGTTGAGGGACATCTGGGTTGTTTCCAGTTTCTGGCTATTATAAATAAGGCTGTTATGAACATGGTGGAGCATGTGTCCTTATTACATGATGGAGCGTCTTGTGGGTAAAAGACAGCATTTTCAACAGATGGTGCTGGCTCAACTGGCGGTCAACATGTAGAAAAATGCAAATCGACCCATTCCTTTCGCCTTGTACAAAGTTCAGGTCCAAGTGGATCAGAGACCTCCACATCAAACCAGATACATTGAAACTAATAGAAAGTAAAGTGGGGAAGAACCTCGAGCAAATAGGCACAGGGGAAAATTTCCTGAAGAGAACCCCAATAGCTTCTGCTCTAAGATCAAGAATTGACAAATGGGACCTCATAAAGTTGCAAAGCTTCTGTAAGGCAAAAGACACTGTCAATAGGACAAAACAGCAACCAACAAATTGGGAAAAGATCTTTACCAACCCTATATCTGATAGAGGGCTAATATCCAATGTATACAAAGAACTCAAGAAGTCAGTCTCCAGAGAACCAAATAACTCTTTCCAGTTTCTTTTTGGAGGCACTCAGAGCTTAGTTTTCCTCTTAGCACTGCTTTCATTGTGTCCCATAAGTGTGAGTATGTTGTGCTTCATTTTTATTAAATTCTAAAAAGTCTTTAATTTCTTTATTTCTTCCTTGTCATCATTGAGTACAGTGTTGCTCAACTTTTATGTGTATGTGGGCTTCCTGTTGTTTTTCTTGCTATTGAAGACCAGCCTTAGTCTGGGGTGACCTGATAGCATGGATTATTTCGATCTTCTTGTATCTGTTGAGACCTGTTTTGTGACCAATTATATGATCAGTTTTGTAGAAGATAACATGAGGTGCTATGAAGAAGATATATTCCTTGGTTTTAGGATGAAATGTTCTATAGACATCTGCCAAATCTATTGGGCCCATAACTTCTGTTAGTTTTGCTATGCCTCTGTTTAGTTTGTGTTTCCATGATCTGTCCATTGATGAGAGGGGGGTAAAGTCTCCCATTATTATTGTGTGAGGTGCATGTTTGCTTTCAGCTTTAGTAAAGTTTATTTTATAAATATTAGTACCCATGCATTTGGAGCACAGATGTTCAGAATTGAGAGTTCTTCTTGGTAGATATTTCCTTTGATGACTCTGAAGTGTCCTTCTTTATCCCTTTTTAATAATTTTTGGTTGAAAGTTGCTTTTATTTGATATTAGAATGGCTACTCCAGCTTGTTTCTTAGGACCATTTGCTTGGAAAATTATTTTCCAGTCCTTCACTCTAAGGTAGTGTCTTTCTTTGATATTGAGGTGTATTTCTTGTATCCAGCAAAATGTTGGTTCCTGTTTACATATCAAGTCTGTTATTCTATGTCTGTTTACTGGGGAATTGAGTCCATTGCTGTTCAGAGATATTAAAACATAATGATTGTTGCTTCCTTGTGCGCGTGTGTACCAGAGACTTTCAAGGAGATCTCTGGCCCAGACCAGCCTGGTTTGAGAGCTCTGGAGAAGGGAAGTAAGCACCTGTGGGAAAGGCTCAGAAGACAGAGTAGTTCTTGCTCTCCTTTAATTCCCTGGTGTCAGGGTATAGGGATGTAGTCAGGTGTAGGGATGGAGCAGAGAGCAAGAGAAAGAGAGTGCCAGTGACTCCTGACTCAGAGGATTTGGTTATACTAGTATTTATTCATAAAAGAAAAAGAAACTTAAATAGGATCATATTCATTCAAACACTCACTTCACTCACCTCTGGTCTGGCATAGTGGTAGCCAGGCTTGGATGGCTGCTCAGGCCATACATTTCCTGCTGTGTTTTGGATCTCTGCTGGAGCCTTGGTCCAGAGTCGGGGTGTCTGGAATTGATGGGCTTGCTCCGGGGATTAGCTGGTCTCCACCTGAAGTGTCTTGGTGGGGCCCCGAGATCTGGGTAAGTTGCAGTTGCCAGACTGGGGTTTTTAAGTCTCTTTCAGCTCAGGCATTCAGCATTACTTTATCTGGTTTTTGGCCTTATCACCTCCATTCACACACTCTTGGCTTGGTTTCCATGGTAACATTTTAGCCAATCAAAATTGAGGCTTTCACTTAGAGCATTTACCTTATCACATCTCTCACACACACACACACACACACACACACACACACACTGGGCTGGGTTACATTTTTTTCTTTTATATTGCTTTCATTTGTTCTTTACACCTGGATAGGATTTATATACAGTTTTGGGGGTGATCCATGATTCCCATTGGTTTGTGATGAGAGCTTGGGGAATCCCTATTTGCATATAAGAAGGCTTGGTGCTATTAATACTTGACCAATATCATACCCCTCTCCTGGGGGGGGCGTGGAACTGGGAGGGGGCTATGATTGCAACAGGAGCCAAGGGCCCAGGAGGCATGAATGAACACCTTCCATCCCATGCAGGCAGAAATTACCACCCACTGGCTCTCTGGGGTTCCAGACCCCTTGCTCGACCTGAACCAGGCTGCCTGCCCAGCCTACCGCTCCATACTTCCTGTTATTTTTTATGTTATTTTTATATTTGTGTGGCCATCTTCTTTTGGGTTTGTTGAAAGATTACTTTCTTGCTTTTTCTAGGGTGTACTTTCCCTCCTTGTCTTGGTGTTTTCCATCTAGTATTCATTGTAGGGCTGGATTTGTAGAAAGATATTGTGTGAATTTGTTTTTGTCATGGAATATCTTGGTTTCTCCATTTATGGTAATTGAGAGTTTTGATGGGTATAGCAGCCTAGTTTGGCATTTGTGTTCTCTTAATGTCTCTATAACATCTGCCCAGGATCTTCTAGCTTTCATAGTCTCTGGTACGAAGTCTGGTGTAATTCTTCTAGGTCTGTCTTTATATGTTATTTGACCTTTTCTCCTTAATGCTTTTAATATTCTTTCTTTGTTTTGTGTATTTGGTATTTTGATTATTATGTGGTGTGAGGAATTTCTTTTCTAGTTCAATCTATTTAGAGTTCTGTAGGCTTCTAGTATGTTCATGGGCATCTCTTTCTTTCAGTTAGGGGACTTTTCTTCCATAATTTTGTTGATGATATTGACTGGCCTTTTAATTTGGGAATCTTCACTCTCTTCTAAATGTACTATACTTAGGTTTGGTCTTCCCATTGTGTCCTGGATTTCCTGGATGTTTTGGGTTAGGAGCTTTTTGCTGTTTGCATTGTCTTTGACTGTTCTGTCAATGTTTTTTTATAGTGTCTTCTTTCCTTTAGATTATCTCTTCTATCTCCTCTATTCTGTTGGTGATGCTTGCTGCTATCACTCCTGATTTCTTTCCTATGTTTTCTATCTCAAGGGTTGTCTCCTTTTGTGATTTCTTTATTGTTTTTATTTCTATTTTTAGATCCTGGATTGTTTTGTTCATTTCCTTCACCTGTTTGGTTGTGTTTTCCTGCAATTCTTTAAGGGATTTTTCCTCTTTAAGGGCTTCTACCTGTTCACCTGTGTTCTCTTGTGTTTCTTTAAGGGAGTTATTTATATAAAATCTTTCATCATCATCATGAGATGTGATTTTAAATCAGAGCCTTGTTTTTCTGGTGTGTTGGAGTATCCTGGGCTCACTGTGGTGGGAGAACTGGGTTCTGATGATGTCAAGTAGTCTTGGTTTCTGTTGCTTATGCTCTTGCCCTTGCCTCTCACCAGCTGCTTATCTCTGGTGTTAGCTGATCTTACTGTCTCTGACTGTGGCTTGTCCTTCTTGTAAGCCTGTGTGTCAGAACTCCTGGGAGACTAGTTCTTTCTGGGAGGAATTTGAGTATGGACAGCTGTGGCACAGGGTCAGCTCCAGGGTACAGACAGAAACTGGAAGGATTCTGTCCCAGGCTGCTCCTTGGTTTCTGTGTTCTGAAGGCTCCAGGCAGATCACTCTGAGCAGAAGTAGTGGTCTTACCTGTGCTCATAGGTGTGTCTACACCCCTGGGAGACCTTCTCTCTCCCGGCAGTATTTGTGTGTCCATTTTAACACCTTAATAACTTAATAACATTTAATAACTTCAGGCCTTCACACATTCAATAATGATGGCTCCAGTCAGAAAGTGAGATGTCAGTAGATTTTTCTATACCTTAATACTGCCCAATTCTGAGGTCACATAGGGAAGAGTGATTTGGTCCCTAGACTTCTGGCTCCTTCCCCAAAGATCTGATACCAGCCATACTCTAAGATGCATTGCAATGCAGAAATTTCACAGTTTCTCTGAACTCCAAGCAGTATAAGAAAAAGATGGGTACAAAGAGCAACTTCTGCATTCCTGGGATCCCCCAGACAAGGAAAGAATTAGATTTTTATCTATACCATGAATCAATGGCTCAAAAGAGTCACATTTGACATGTCACTTCCTCTTTGTTTTACCCATCCCTGAAGTTATTACTATCTTACTGCTGTGACGATTATCTAATAAATGTAACATAAGAAAGGAGAGTTTATTCTGACTCACTGTTCAAGGGCACAGTCCACTATAGTGTGGAAGTCACCATGGCAGTGACTTGAGGTAGGTGGCCACATTATACCTGTGCCAGGAAGCAAAAAGTAGCCAAAGGCAGGTCCTCTGCATTATTTCTCCTTTTTATGTCATCAGGTTCCCAAAGACCACAAGGCAGTCCTGTTCATGTTTAGAGTGAATCACCTACTCTGGGAAGTTTTTCACTGACGTATCAAAATATGTTTTCTTGACGAGTCTTTAACCTGTCAAGCTAACAGTAGAGATCAGCTGCCACTCCCCCAGTTATGTCATAACTAGATGTCAAAATCGTAAGATTTAATTCCAAATGTTGTAGTACCCTATTAAAAGCTAGCCCAAGAATGGCCTCCTCTTCTTGGGGATAAATGTCTATCTACCACACTCCTTCACCATCCTGCTTTCAAAGTTCTAAAATCGAGGTAGCACAGTCACAGGCCCTGACCATCCAGTCTTGTCCTCAGCCATTCCCATTAGCCTCTCCCACTGACTCAAAAACTCATCTCACTTCTTTATCAGATGGCTTTGTGGTAATTAGTTCAGAAGAACAGAAGAGTGTGAGAGTCCTGAATGTCTTTACTTCTTAGAAGAGCTATGTGCGATTCTTACCAAGGCAGATCATCTTCCTTACAGAGACTCTTACAGGCCCAATGTGAATTGACTGATTTTATGATGAAGCAATTATGACAGGAACCCTCCAAACTACATCTTAAGAGCTACTATACAAAGCCAGCCTGGTCAAATAATATTATTGAATGCTAATTGTAATGTTTGGAACAAGGCCATGTATTTGTTTGACATAAATTTTCGCATATAGGCAAATCACTCCTGTAATAGGATCCAGCCTCCTCTCTCTTCCAGTCTCCTGTGACCTTCTGTTCCTTGGATTCCCAATTAAACTGGGAAAGTGAGTCAAAGGGTCAAAGAAAATGAGGGAGAGGTGAGACAGAAAAGGAAATAAGAAGAAAAGAACAAGCAGGCAAAAGAACACTTAGAAACTTTACCCAGAGAGAATCTTTTGACAGATTCGGACTTTTCCTCCCTTGCATTTTCAGACTGGAATCCTTGTACCCAGAGGGATTTCTTTTGGAACTCTGAAACACTTTGCTAGTGAGAAGGTCCATAGCTTTGCTATAAACAAGAATGTGCTATTTATTATAAACACGTTAGCAGCTCCAGGCTGTTGGTGATCCCCAGCAAAGGAGAATGGCAAAGCTGGAGCTTCAATGAGCCTGTGATGAGCTGTGATACCCTTAAATCTCACTTGTCTCTGGGCTTATCAGCCAGTAACAAAGGACCCTATGCTCATCAGCAGCATGAACAGTCTTAGTGCAGGTATACTTTTACATGTGCTTTTCGTTTCTTTTTTTAAATTAGAAGCTCTTTGAAGGCAGGAACTACATTTTAATCTCTTCATATTCTCTATAAAACCCATCAAACAGTACAGTAGGTACACAACTAATATTTCTAAATGGATAACTAACACATCAATATTGCACAGAGCTCAGATTGTCTATCTTATCTCTAACAAGGTGATTTTCTCCTCTGTCCCTGCGTGTGTGTGTGTGTGTGTGTGTGTGTGTGTGTGTGTGTGTGTGTGTATGTGTGTGTGTGTGTAGTGTGTGGTGTGTGTGTGTGTGTGTGTGTGTTTTATATGTGTAATGTATACTTGTGCACATGTGTAGAGGTCAGAGATCAATGTTGGGGAGTCTGCTTCTATTGTTCTCTGCTTCATTTTTGGAAACAGAGTCCCTCACTGAACCTGAAGTTTGTCTATGAGGCTAGACTGATAGCCAGTGAGCACCAGGGAATTACAGGTGTGCAGTGTTGTGCTTGGCTTTTAGTAAATGCTGGTGTGCGAAACTTGTACAGTAAGTACTTTCCACTGAGTCATCATTTAGCCTCAAAGCTAGGTACTCTTGGGTAACACTTTGACATGCGTGTTGATATCATAAAAGATTGTATTAAATAAGGGCTCTCCCTGCCCCAAGCCTGAAGAATAAGATGATTTGGGGAGAACATGAAGCAGGGAGATATTAATCTAAGGTTATTTTTAACTTCAGCACCCACTCTTAGACAATGTTTCCTACCTGATTCAGCAAAAGGATGAAATCTCCCTCTGAGCACTTAATAGTGACTTCTGACTATATTTACAAGTTAAGGAACTAAGGCAAGCCCCAGCTATGGACTCATGTATAGCTGAAAGGTCCTTTGCATTTTATTTTGGTACATCCTTTTTATAAAGGTCAGAAAATAACAATGTGCATCTGAAAGTATTTGGCCTTTTCTATATTGTTCATGAAGGCCACATAGGGCTCCACAATGGGCTCCAGTTTAACTTAAAGACAATACTTCAAAAGCTACTAGCATTTGTTTGTTTCTACTTTTTTGCCAGTTTGAATACCTGGGAGAGCATCTTCTTAGTTTCATGTTGTAAACGTGGCCATCTCTGATTGAAAACTTGAAAGAGGCAGGTTATGGCAGTACACATATGGATCTAGCTGGGGCCTATCTCCTGGGGGTTCCAGTGATGTTCACTCAGGGTTCTAGGAAAGTTTAGGATGCTGCTAGAGACAGATTACCACACTGATGTCTAAGAATTGAAATAGCTGCCAGCATGGCTGTGTTCCTCATGTCTTTGTGGATGTATAATCTCCTTTAAAGTCCTGTCTATAAGCTCAGAGGCTGCGGAAAGAGGTGATTCTTTTTTTTTTTTTTTTTTTTTTTTTTTTGCCTTAAATATATCAAACAAAAATGTATGTATCTTTTGATGATGCACTAGGAAAAAAATTCCCTTTTCTTTGCAAAACAGGATAAAGATAAACATAGTAAAATCTCTGACATTTCATGTTTCTGTCCACACTTGGGCAGGGCTGATCACATAAGACTTCTAGGGCCCAGGGAAACTGTGCAAGTTACCCTGATCCCTGAACCTTGTAGAACTCCATACCTCAAGGCTAGACTTTCACAAATGGCTCATACTCATGGAACAAAACCTCCAAGATGCCACTGATCACTCCTTGGTTGGATGTGTTCCCAAACTAGCTAGGAAAGTTTGTGAAGATCTATCTACCCTTAGAGATGAGAGACAGAAGCAAGGATTTCCTGGGTTTCCAGCTTCTATGTCAGCAAAGCAAAAGGAGATGGAGTAAAAAAGAGTGTCCTCTAATCCTAGTCTTAGGAGATGGAGGCAAGAGGAGCAGACATTCAAGGTCCCTTAACTATGTAGTGAGTACAGGACCAGTGTGAGTACAAGAGCCTACCTTAAAACATAAAATCAAACAAAATTACTAACCTCAGCACCTGGACCATAGAGAAAGTTTTGTATTTATTCCAGAATAAAACAGAGTAGTTTATCGCCATGGGACCCAGGAGCTTATATTACAGATTTCTTTATGGAGACCAGACTAAAGAAATGTTTTGAGGCATCAACTCATTTTCTAGGACAGTCACCTCATCAACTCTGGCATACAATATCTGCTAACACTAACTAGGTGTCTGTAGCCAGATTGCTAATGATGGGGAATTGCCCAATCCAGAGGAAAAGTAAAACTACTCAAGCCTCTGTGCCAAAGAAGATCAGCTACACCTATAATGCAAAAAAAAAAAAAAAAAAAAAAAAAAAAAAAAAAAAAAAAAAAGATAAATGCATACAATAGGACCTCTGAAAAATATAATGAGAAATTTAGTGGCATTTTGTAGCCTGTAAAACAACATCATGCCTCTCCTTCACCACTCCTGCATGATGCATGTAGTTATTCCTCACTCTCATTTTGGTTCCAATATTTGGCAAGGTTAGGTCATGTCTGCTGTCAGCCACAAACTCCAGGCATGTGAGCAGCTCACAATCCATACTAGCTCCTGCAGCATCCAAAATGCAAAAACACTGATGCACGGCTATAGATCTAAACTATTTGTTATCCAGTGTTAGCATGGCAGTGCATAACTCCAAATAGTTTCATCTACTATATCTTCTCTCTCTCTCTCTCTCTCTCTCTCTCTCTCTCTCTCTCTCTC
>JADRCD010223061.1:30795-65880 GCA_019843815.1 Montemys delectorum
TGTGTGTGTGTGTGTGTGTGTGTGTGTGTGTGTGTGTGTAAGCCACTAAAGTCATAGTCATTTGAGGCACTCCTTATTTAAAGCTGAGCATTGCTTGTAAAATTCCCCTTCACTTGGGCGGGGTGGGGGGAGGGGAGGGCAAGTTCAGGCAGCTGAGGCCCTTGCACTGGAATCCAAGCTAACATTTAAAACACTTGAAATTGGAGGCGTAATACTGCCTTCTCCATGCCATCCATGATACCTTCTATGGGGTGGTTTTGTGAATACTTCATGCCCTAGCAGTTCCTTTCTGAAAGGAAACATGCAGCAAGGGTCTCTGCATGAGGATAAGAAGAAACAGTTCAGGTTGAGTCTCTGAGTGTCTGCAGGCTGCTGGGGAAACAGAAACGAGAAAGACAGATGGTTCCTGTAGAGCTCTGCATCTTCAACCTCCAGAGAGTTCCCCAATCAAAGCAATTGACTTCCTAGCTCTCCAGAACATGAGAATCCCAGGACTACTGGGAGATTGGAACACATACGCTGGAGCATGCCCACACCAAGTTAGCAGGATAGCTACAGCAGCTGAGCAGCAGCTTTAGCAGGGTCTTCAGGCTGGGGAAACCTCCTGGCAACATCACACTTAGAATTTGAGCACCAAATTCAGGCACAGCCCCAGAAGCAACTTCCTGAGCATCTGAGAAAAAAATAGTTTAGATTCAACTTGGAAAATGATTCAGTTTACAAGTTTGGTTGCCTCTTTATAAAATACTAAAATTATCCAGTTCTCTGGCTTGTTTTTTGGTTTTGTTTTGTTTTGTTTGTTTTTTTGGTTTTGTTTGTTTTTTTTTTGAGGCAGGGTCATAAGGAGCCCAGGATGGACTTGAACTTACATGGTGTACAAGAATGACTTTTAATTCTTCCCCTAACACCACTGGTTTAGAAAAGGTTTCAGTAATTTTTTTTTTTTTTTAGAATTTTAGTCTGATTGATATTTCCAGTATTTTTAATCATATTTTAAAAATTAAGATGACATTAATTTTTCCTTTAAAGAAGTGACATGGTATGTTGTTTTACATGATGAATAGGAATATAAGGCACATGGCCTCAGTTTTAAATTCTTTCATTGGATTGTTTAAGTCATTAGCTAAGGTTTTTTTCTCATTTGTCAATCAAAGCCCTTCAATTTTAAATTTTCATGGTATTATTTCAGAGTATATTATGTAGAAGGTAAGTTATTTGCTATAAAAAATTTCCAATTATACTTTGGGAAAAAAATCAATGCTTAATGCTTTAATATCAAGAATAATGTTGCATATGAGTCCAGAGGCTGTTCCAATTCTTTCGCCTCTCTAATCTTTCTGATTCTGCCTCCCAAGTGTTGGAACTACAGGCATGTGCCACTCCACTTAGTTAACTGGTACTGGTGATTATACCCAGAGCTTTATGCATACTGGACAAACACTACAACTGCTGAGCTATAGCCCAGTCCCCGGAAGTAAATTATTAATAAAGAAGACTAGATTTCAGGTCTGGAGATATGATGGCTCAATAGTCAGGGACAACTATTCTCTGGCAGAGAACCTGAGCTTTGCTTCTAGCACCCATGTGAGGCGCCTCACAACTGCCTGTACCTGTAGCTCCAGGGGATCCAAGACTGTCCAGTCAAAAACAGTGACAGTGCCACCGCCAAGAAATCCCTGCTCCCTCTCTCTTTGGTGTGCCTGTGTGTGCGTGTGTGTGTGTGTGTGTGTGTGTGTGTGTATTCATTTGTGGATTTGCATGTATTCATGTATTAACATTTATGTGAAGAGTACAGGACAACTTTTGGTGTCATTTCTAGGGAATTACCATCCTTGTCTTCTACTGTCCTGGAATTCACCAAGTAATTTGGACTAGCTGTTGTAGCTAACCCAACAACAAATTGCAAATTTACAGAAAATTAGCTGTTCTGTTTTGAGATTTGGCCCAGGCTAGTCTCTGACGTTCTGTGTAGCAGAGTATGACCTTGAACTCCTGATACTCGTGCCTTCACTTTACAAATGCTAAGATTATAGTTATGGAGCACCAAACCTGGTTTATGTGGTTCTGGGGATTGTACATGCTACGTAAGCAGTCTACTAACTGAGGCATAACCCCAGCCTGAGAAGTCCTCATTCAATTGAGGAAAATAGGCTAGGATCTTAATGGTTCTATATTTATGATATCAAATTCATTTTCCTAGAAGACTTCCAACAGTAAAATGATTAACAGTTACACACCATCTCATTTGAATTTTAATTCATTTAATTTTACTAATAATGGAAATATAAATCTATATATCAGTAAGTAATCAGTCAAGGAAAGTCACAAAGGCATATAGCATAAGCTCAGATGTATATCGCATCCATGGTGATGAGAAGGCTGTTCTGCACTCTTTATCACCCCAAGTGACAGCCTCTTACCTCCAAGGAATGGACTGGCCCAGGAACTAAAAATGCCTCTGATATATCCTTATCTCTAGACCGTAAGAACATCACATTTCTTGTCACTCAGACTCCACTTCATTGTGGAAATCTGTAAGACTAGAAGGAATGTTGTGGCTTGAAGAGCTTCTATGTTATTTGTGGCTTGGTGACAAATAGATGTTATCCACTGAGAGCTTATGTTAGATTTCTGTGAGCTCATCTCTTATGGTATTCAACACCAGCTTAGAAACATTCTCAAGAAAAAGAAGTCAGTTCTGAGAACTGGCATTCAAATTCAAGTATTTTGAAATTTATTGACTTTGATTTCTTTTCAATAAAACTAAAGTTTCTCAAAGTGTGGAGACAAGTCACAGATTTTTCTGGGAATCATTTTCATTCTGTAGTAATTACAAAGAACTAAAAGTCTTAGCTAATCCATTTTTTCACTGGTCCCATTCTTATTTTACAAGGAACCCAGGGATACACTAATATACAATACTGTATCCTTTGGCCTTGTTCATTGTGGGTACCAAAATGGAGGATGAGGAGTGTTCAGAGGAAGCAGAATTTTAACCCTGAGAAGTGATGAGTGAGGAGCCTTTGGTAAACGTGGGGAGGGGTGGATATGACTTTTAAAATCTTTCTGCATTCTTCAAACAGGAACAAAGGATCTAGAAGACATGTGTGATAGCTGGGTATGCTGTCAGGACTTGGGGAAGTCAGGAGGACCTTGCAGCTAAGTGACATGAATGTTACTACTCTTTCACGAATGCTAGGCCTTTTGGTGCAATTACCTAAGAGACTAGCAAATTGGAGGACACTATATCACCTATATAATGACGTATCCAAGAGTTCTGACTCCCATCACCTAGATGAACATAATATCCTAATACTCAGGAGATCAAAAAGCCTTCAAAACAGGCACGAGAACTTCAGTTTATATGAAGATTTCGGTTTTGGATGCTCCTCTAATGATTACTGTGAACTTTCTTTCTGAAAGCATAACTGTACTGGCTAGTTTTGTGTGTCAACTTGACACAGGCTGGAGTTATCACAGAGAAGGGAGTTTCAGTTGGGGAAGTCCCTCCATGAGATCCAGCTGTGGGGCATTTTCTCAATTAGTGATCAAGGGGGTAGGGCCCCTTGTGGGTGGTGCCATCCCTGGGCTGGAAGTCTTGGGTTCTATAAGAGAGCAGGCTGAGCAAGCCAGGGGAAGCAAGCCAGTAAGGGACATCCCTCCATGGCCTCTGCATTAGCTCCTGCTTCCTGACCTGCTTGAATTCCAGTCCTGACTTCCTCTGGTGATCAACAACAATGTGGAAGTAAGCTGAATAAACCCTTTCCTCCCCAACTTGTTTCTTGGTCATGATGTTTGTGCAGGAATAGAAGCCCTGACTAAGACAGTGACATAAAATAAATAAAATATTAAATAACAGCTTATCAATTATTAGCATCAAATCCCCTCTCCAAGATCAGTAATGATACACAGCTGGAATGGGAGCTCAGCAACTTATATGAACCTTCCCAAGTCTTTATGATTGGCAGAGAATTATTGGAGATACTGAATTTTTATGCTATATTTTTATATTGGGTCTCATCTAAGATAGAACAATGACAAAAATAAAACGTAGGTTTATTATTTTCATATTAATCAAAAAACATGTGCCCCCTATTTTGATATTCAGGTCCCAACAGAACAATTTCAGTGTTTTCTAAGCATTTTTACTCAGTATCATCTTTTCTTTTCTAAGATAGGATGTTACTATGTTGCCAAAGCTGTCTTGGAAGTACTCTGCCCAAGCAATTCCCCTACCTCAACCATCTTGGTGGCTAAAATGGCAAGGGCATGACACTACACCTTAATATCGATTGATTTACTCTTCCATTTAGTTCCTTATTTAATATTTCTGTATTACCAATTAAGGCAGACTCCAGAAACTTAAGTAAGTTTTTCAGTGTCCCATGTTACTGGACAGATGACCTTTGCTTTAAGCCCTGGGCTGTTGATTCAATCAATCACTGGGGACTTTTATGCTATATAAATATTTTTAGCCTTTGCTTCCTCCTTGTTTTTAAGAAGCAGACAAGAGTTTGTTAACATAAGAAAAGTCAGTGATCTATGAACTCCTGCTCCCAAAAGTCAAGTTGAATATTTTTTCAAATGTCTGGAGACTGCTGTGGAGTCAGGAACAATCATCAAGTGGCTGATGGCTGGAAGGATCAATCTAATAACTCTCCACAGCTATTCATTCTTTGTTTATCTTCTTCTTCTTCTTCTTCTTCTTCTTCTTCTTCTTCTTCTTCTTCTTCTTCTTCTTCTTCTTCTTCTACGTCCTCCTCCTCCTCCTCCTCTTCCTCCTCCTCCTTCTTCCTCCTCCTTCTTCTGCTTCTGCCTCTTTGCTTCTCTTTCTCTGGCTCCTCCTCTTTTCTTCTTCTTGGCTTTGTCCATTTGATTGACATATGGAAAATGTACCATAATCTTGTAAGGAGAAGAATGAAAAGTCCCAAAAGAAGCTAAATCCATAACATGCTGAGACATAATGATAGACAGAGGTCATTTGAGGGGCAGTGGACTGTGCCAGGAAACTTGGTAAGGTTGAGTGGGTTCAGAAACCCTAGGATACTCAGACCTGAGGAAGGTACTTCACCTACTCCCAACCAGGTTCCTGTCACATGATCATGGCACCCCTTGGCACACCATGGAGAGAACTAGAAGCCCCTCCACATGCAGATGAAGCATCCCTAACATCTCAGACCAAGCCAAAGTAAGCATCTCCTTTTAGACCCCAAACTACCCCCAAAATGTATATAACACCCAGTCCACAAGGAATAAAACATAAGAGTTGCTTCATCAAAGATCGACAGAGAAGTCTGTCATATAAAAACTGTAACACTTTTGGGGAAGAGAGTTCTCTCCCAAAGGTTTGCTGCTGGGAGCCTACCACAGTTATTTCCTGACATTGGCTCCGAACCATAGCTCCCCAAGTAGGGTTCCACTACTTAGCACTGACTCAGAAGCAGCAGTGGCCTCAGAAGAAACCTGGCAGCTTGCCTAGATTAGACTCCTCCTCCTTGCTCTTGCTGGCCTAGCACATAGTGTCTCAGTGCACCAGAACAACAACAGCAGCTTCAGAAGAATGATCCCCCTCCCCTTTGGAAAGTCCACAACTCTTTGGCTGCTCAGGCTGGGCCAGAGCTCCACAGATCTGTACATATAGTGCCTGGTTCACAAATTGGCAGTCATTACCAGGGCTATGCACCAGAACATGAAGACATATATTCCTGCTGAAGAGCTTAGGACTTGGAAACCAAAAGGAGCCTCACACCAAATCCCCCATAGCCTTCCATGCCCTGTCCTTCCACTTAAGCATGTGTACCAGGCCCCCCATGTTAGTCCAGAACCAGAACCTAACATTTAGAATCACCCAGTTTTAGAAATGAGTTATAGACATGAGATTATCATGGGACACAGAATTCACAAGGCCTATGGAGTCATTAAAATAACAGCACAAGCCAGATGTGGTGTCACATACCTGTAATCCCAGCACAAGCCAGGTGTGTTATGTACACCTGTTATCCTGCCATGTAGAGAGTGAGGCAAAAGGATCAGGAGTTGAAGATCAGGCTCTTCTACATAAAGAGTGTGAGTTCATCTTGGCCTATGTGAATTCCATTTCAAGAAATACTAAAAGAAATATTAGAACACAGAGAAGCTAAGAATGCAGAACACTGCTTGCAAAGTGTATCTGAAACATCTCAGAAGAAGATCCTAAGAGAGTCTGTTACAGCCCCAACTATATTTTTGAGAATCTGATGGTTACAATATCTGTGTTTACATAGCAAGTGCCCAGGCTTGTGGGAACAGCTGAAACATAACTGTATAATCAATAGTGGCTTCTGTATGTCCTTTTTGCTTGCCTGTCCCTATTTACTCAGGGTCCCCTTACTGTTAACATGTAGTATGACTAGTTTCGGGCTCTTTTCCACCTAACCACATTGATCTTTCCAGGGCATGCAGAGCATTGTAGCTGTTAGCTCATACAAAGCTCTATGTATATGTCTTATTAGCAGAGTCTCTACTATTCCACAATAGTATTGCCCATCTATCAACCATATGTCATCATCTATCACCATGTAAAATTCTCTGCCAAACTCACTGTGTAAGTGGGCTTAGGAAATGCTGAGTGAGTGAGAGGATCTGTTTGATGCTCCCTGCCAGAACTAACATAAAAAGCCCACCGTTGGCAGCACATACTTGTAATTCCTACAGTAGGGAGGTGGAAGCAGGTAGATCCCTGAGGCTAGCTAGCAAGCCAGTTTAGCTATCTGGTGACCTCCTGACCAGTTAGAGACAAACATCTTAAAATAAAAGTACAAAAGCCAACAAGAGAGTTACAACCTAAGGAATAATATGCACTTCTAAAGGGTGACTAGAAATTAAAAGCTGACTTGAACTTCTACATATGTATGTATACATGTACACACACATCCTTCACCCACATAAATCCATACTCTTACACATATGCACCTATGCACACAAAGATTTGTAGACTTTTTATTTCTTTATTGGTAGGGAATTTGTACCAGGCCACGTGTTTTATGGTGGTCTTCACCCTATGTGATTTATAGACATTTTAATGTTTTTCAATGTGCTTACACCACCAGGTAACACCCCTGGCTGTGTGGACCCCTCCCTTTCAATTTGTGATGCTAGACTCATTTGTTGATTGATTTAAGTGACCATTAAGTCTACAATCCAGTCCTGAATCTGGGCCATCTGTCCATGTCACTCAAAATACAGAAGTACTCCTTGGTCTTAGCCAAAATAGTACTCCAAACATAAAATACATTCCTGTCATGGCAAATAGCTCCCATGGCTTCTGTGTGATTCCTAAGACTACTGAATCTAGACATTGAGAGATCACTCATGTAGCAAGCTCTTTCTATGTGTTACTAGATACATGCGAAATCTCCTGTCATTTAGAAACACAGACATGCCCAGAGACACACTGTCCTGCAATGTATAGTTATGTTACAGAGATGCAATTAAAGAGCTGAAGGCCACAAAGAGCTTGTGGGAGGGGGGTGCGTTACTAAAGCAAGTAAGTGGACTGTTAAAAATGAGTAAGAGTTTGTTACTTAAGGGTGGTACAGATAGTGGTTTGGGGTGAAAGAAACTAAGGCTACAATAAGATACCATGACAAGATTGTGAAGGAAGGGGTGGCAATGAGGCTAGAAGATGAGGTGGGCTGCTGGGTTGTATGGGAAACTACTAAGCTTATCTTAAACAACTAAGTTGACAGCATTTATTCTAAAGACTAGAAGAAGATGGCAAGTGTTCCTCACTTGGCTGCTCCTTGGAATGACCAAGATGTCAGCCCAGGAAGTAGAGCTCTGGAGTCTGAGCTGAAGACTCCCCTGGTTCCTTTGATGACCAGCAATTTTCTCAAGTGATATCATCACTAACAACAAAAATTCCAGAAAGGTCTAAAGTAGGCACTACTGATGGTTTGTTTAGATTTTGTCAAAGTGGCCTGAGTAGCAGCACCAAGTTAGATGACCAATCATAGAAGGAAGACTATGGCTGGATGGCTGAGATTGAGGAAAAGTACTTTGAAGAGGGCCTTAAATATTCAGTTGTGTGGGTTTTTGGGGGGAAAGGTCAGAAGGAAAAACCATTTCAGTAGAAGAACTACCTCGGTTCCACATATACCAAAGGATGTGTTCCTGGGGGAAGACAAGATTTAGAGTCAGATAACATAAAAGACAAGTCAGCCATACAGACATTCTAGAAGAAGACAGCTATCCCCAAGCCAAGAACAGGGGCCTCAGAGGATAACAATTTTACTTATGCAGTTATCATCAACCTCTAGTCTTCAAAAGTCTAGGAAACATATTTCTGTTGTTTAGCATCAAAGCCCACATACATTGTTATGAAGCACTAGCAAATGATTACCAAAGCTAACCACAAAGGCCTGAAACAAACAAATGAGTTGGTCACAAAGGAGGCTGAAGGTCACTCAGTGGTAAAGCTTATACTTAGCATGTACAAGGTCTTGGGTTCCATTCACAGCATCAAAAACTAAAAATCTCTGGTAGGCTGGTACAGTGCTTGCCTAGTGTGCATAAAGCCCTGGTTCTATCCCTAGCACTGCATAAACTCAATGTGGTAGTGCATGCCTGTAATTTCACTATTAAAGAGGTAGAAACAGAAGGGCTGGACGTTCTAAGCCGTACTCACTTAATGAATTACATGCTAGACCCAGATAAGAAGAACCTGTCTAAAAAAAAAAAACCTGATTGATTAATTGAGGCACACTCCTGTAATCTCAACACTGAGAAGGTGAAGGCAAGAGGATCAGGAGATCAAGGTTTTTCTGAGCTATATAGTTGGTTCCAGGCTAGCCTGACATACATGAGGAGAGGTTTCAAATAATAGTAATTCAACAAACAAAACATAAAGAGATATACATAAAGTAATGTATATTTAAAAAGTTGAGGTATTGGGAGGACCAAGAGTGATGGCATTCAAAATGACTGTAATTGCTAAATAATCTTAGCAAAGACAGCATAAATTGAATAATAATCAAGTTGCCCATAGGCCAAAGGTTGGCAGTACCAAGATAATTAAAAGTAAATGCACTACTTCCTTTGGCTTTATATAGATCATAATTGAAAAATAAAATAAAGCTTATATTTCTTCCTGTGTGATGTTCGGGAGAAAAAGTAGGCAGGGATGACTATCAGGTAAGGTCAACAAAGAGTCCCCAAGGTGAGTGAAAAAGATGTAACAGGAGGGAAATGGGAAGAAGGAAGTGGGAAGTGGCTCCAAGCATCAGCATGGAGCAGCAACACACATGAGTTGAACAAGGGGCAGTAGCAAGATAAAAGCTGAGAAAGGAAGGATGAAGCTGAATGAGGAAAGGTTGACTGAAAGGTTAGATGGTATGAGGTAGAGAAATGCTTTCTTTGCCTTGTAAAGATTGCAGCCAAGTGGAAGAAATAGGAATGGTGTACTGGCTAGTTTTGTGTGTCAACTTGACACAGGCTGCAGTTATCACAGAGAAGGGAGCTTCAGTTGGGTAAGTGCCTCCATGAGATCCAGCTGTGGGGCATTTTCTCAATTAGTGATCAAGGGGGTAGGACCCCTTGTGGGTGGTGCCATCTCTGGACTTGGAAGTCTTGAATTCTATAAGAGAGCAGGCTGAGCAAGCCAGGAGAAGCAAGCCAGTAAGGAACATCCCTCCATGGCCTCTGCATCAGCTCCTGCTTCCTGATCTGCTTGAGTTCCAGTCCTGACTTCCTCTGGTGATCAACAGCCATGTCGAAGTAAGCTGAATAAACCCTTTCCTTCCCAACTTGCTTCTTGGTCATGATGTTTGTGCAGGAATAGAAACCCTAACTAAGACAAATGTCCACAGGAACAACAACAACAACAACAAATACAGCCTACAACAATAGAGAAAAGGGGGAAGAATGGGTTGAAATCACAATCCCAAAGATAGCAACATCCACACTCTCAGGAGAGGTCAAGCTGGAAGAGATGAAGCCTGGACCAGGAGACAATGGAGACCAGAGCAGAATTGAAAGAAGCAAATGAAGAATGTGGAGAAGGTATTTAAGTTAGTTAGGGTTTCATTGCTGTGAAGTGACACCATGATCATGGTAACTCTTATAAAACATTTAATTAGGGTTGGCTTACAGTTTCAGAGCTTTAGTCCATTATCATCATAGTGGGAAACATGGCAGTGTGCAGGAAGACACAGTGTTGAAGAAGGAGCTGAGAGTTCTACATCTTGAGCCCAAGGCAGCAGAAGATGACTCTATCACACTGGGCAGATCTTGAGTATAGGAGACCTTGAACCCTATCCCCTCAGTGTCCCATTTCCTCTAACAAAGCCATATTCACTCCAACAAGATCATATCTCCTCATAGTGCCACTTCCTATGGGCCAAGCATTCAAACACGTGAGTCTATGGAGGCCATACCTATTCAAACCACCATGGTACTCTAGTGAGAAAAAAAGGAATTCAAGGAGTCCAGTGTCTCTTCTAGGCCAATGTATTTGGTTGTTTTGTCACAGTGACCAAATAGCTCATATGAAGCAACTCAGAATGGGGAAGGGTTGGTTTTAGATCACAGTTTAAGAAATGACACAGCCCATCACAGAAACCATGGCACAGGTATGTGAGGTGGCTTGTCACACTGCATTTGTAGTCCAGAAGCAGAAAACTGACAGGAATTGGGTCTGGACTATAAATTTTCAAGGCCCTCAACTAGTGACCCACTTCCTCCATCCAGGCTCTACCTCTTATAGGTTCAAATTTCCAAAATAGTGTCACTAACTGGATATCAAGTATTCAAATACATAAGCCTGTCTGGGTGACACTTCTCACGCAAATCACAGTACTCAATAAAGATAATAACTGAAATTCTTTCATTAGATTTAGCAAATATAGTCAGCAGGCCAACAACAGCTAAGGTTAGTTCCTGAAGAGCCTTTGAAGTCTTCCATGGCATCAAGCTGTTTCCATGTGTCCACACAAATACTTTAAAACAAAATGGTTAACGTTCTTAGCATACCGAAGTAGGCTCTGGCCATCATCTTAATAGTTAGTACTGTACACTCTTCTTATCTCAGTGAGGATAATCTGTTGTGATGAAACACCGTGACCAAAAGCAACTTGGGCAGAAAAAGGTTTATTTCACCTTACAGGGAAATCAGGGCTTGAATTCAAGGCAAGAAGTGATACAGAGGTCGTGGAGGAGGGAGCTTTACTAATTTGGTTGTCATGGCTTGCTGAGCTTGCTTTTTTACATACCTACAGGACCACCTGGGCAGTGTGGTAGCCAGGGTTATCCTCAGTGGTCTGGATCCTCCCAAATCATCTGTCAAGGAAATGTAACACAGGCTTGCCTGTGGAAGGGCCTAGAGGGTATTTTCTCGACTGAGTTCCCCTCTTCTTAAAAGACTCCAGCTTGTGTCAAATTGACATAAAATTAGCCAGCACAAGGCTCCTGTCCAAGGTATAGACACAATTGGCTTCTGAATAAACTTGACATTCTCTCCTAATGGCCAAACTTTCAGTGGATTTGTCTGCCTGGCTACACCATCTCCCAGCACCAACAGACAAGAGTTTAAGTGTGGGTAAGTCAGCTGTTTGCATGAGGCCTCCTTAAAGGTTTACCAAAGCCTTCGAGACCCACCTACTGAATTCCTGAATGTGGAATTTTAGATTCAGTGACAACTGGATGCAATTTGGAGGAAACAGGTGTTGCCTTTTGCCAATCAATCAATTTCTACGAAGGCAGACCTGTCACATGGCCAAAAGAGCCAATAGTAGTTGTAATGGGACCACCCTGGTGCACTCAGGATACATTGCTGTTTTTCTCCCAATCAGGGTGGCCACATTTCCTTAATGCAAAGGCACTCAGCCCTCAACCCAGCCCCCACCTGCAGTCAGCCCATCTCCTTTTTGCACTCAAAACAGCAAGCTGTTGAGTTGGTTAGCTTCACTCACCCACCTGTTGTATGTCTCACTCCCCAAACAGCTGGTGAAAACCAATATCAATCTGAGAGTCAGACTTGGCCCAGGGAATTAAACACACACATGTTGATGCAAGCTTTCTCAAATTCATAAACATATTTTGACAAGTAAGAAGGTTCTGCGTGGAACCCTAAAGCCTTTGGTGTTGATTACATAAAACGCCTCTGGTGAAAAGGAGTTCTTTCTTTCTTTTCAGTTTTTTTTTTCTTTTTCCTTTTTTCTTCTTTTTCTTTTTCTTTTTTTTTTTTTTTTAGCAACATGCTCAATCTAATTCCAGATTTGGGGTAGAGCCCCAACAGATGGTGCCTTATAGAATCTACATGATCCTGTCTCACACACTCTGAGCTCCATTCTGTCTGAGGTAGGTTAGCCCTCCCAAGATCAGGGAGCTAATATAGGAAGCTTTACCAGGCCCATTCCAGTGGGGTAAGATTTTCCCAAGTAGAAGGAAAAAGATGGCTTTCTCTTGCCTTGAGGTGCATTCATTAGAACCTAACATATGGAAGACCAGCATTCCTCCAATATGAATAAATACAGACATTTGAACCTTCTAGATTGAATCTTTACTGTATAGTATTAGGTATTATCGTCCATGTTTCAGTACAACCCAGTGGACCCATCTTTCAAACTAGTGGGCTGTTCCTGATGAAGAGCCTGGCAGAGCTAGAGCCAAAGACCAAAAGACAGAAGTGTGAAAAGCAGTAAGAGCCTTTATTTGGCTACCAAGATCTGTGGTGCAGAGAGAGAGAGAGAGAGAGAGAGAGAGAGAGAAATATCACAGGGCAGATACAGGAAAGGAAGGGGTTTTGTCATCTCCAACTCTGTGTTCCTCATTCCCTGCTGTTATAGGCTCCAAAGTGTGTTAAAATGATCTCTCTCTCTCTCTCTCTCTCTCTCTCTCTCTCTCTCTCTCTCTCTCTCTCCAAATTACTGTTCATGTTCTTTCAATTTATCTAGTGAACCTTAAGGAAGGGGATAGCCAAAGTGATCCCTCTTTCCACTATGTGTTAAACCTATTAAACTTAGTTTATGCTACACACAATAGCATGGAATTAGAACCAGCCTGACTGTCCATCAGCTCATAAATGAATAATGAAAAATGTGTTACACAGATTAAATGAAGTTTTATTCAGCTGTAAAGAAAATTTAAAGATTTTTGTTGTTGTTGTTCTTTTTTAAAAAAGCATGACTCTGAGAAGAATTGTGTTTTTTTTCTCATTGTGGATTTTTATGTTTATGTATAAGTATTCATTACAGTGGATATAGACTATGAAATTAGAAGAGGTACCACTAGAGAGGAAAAAAGAGGTATTGGGGAAATGGAGAGGGCAACAGAACACGTGACATGAAAGTTAAATGGTTGCACAAGTACAACAGGCAGAGAGAAATAAAAAATATCAAATTTTGTTTGAAAATTCTGTAATGAAACCTAACACTTTTGTAGTCAAACTGAAATTAAGTAAAATAGGTTGCTAGCAGGAGAGAGAGAGGAAAATTTAAAACTTTTCTGGGTTCCCAGTGATGCCACTGTCTTCCCTGGGGAAAATTCCAAGCATCTGAGCATTCAACCAAAAAAGATTGGAGCTACTTACATATTTTTAAAAGATTTATTTTATTAGTTTTAATTATATGGATGTGTGTTTGAATGTGCTGAGTATCCTTTGAATTTCAATTACAAATGATTGTGAGCCACCCAATGTGAGTGCTAGGAACTGAACTTGGGGCCCTGCAAGAATTATATGCTCTCTTAACTTCTCAACCATCTCTCTAGCTCCATGCCTCTGGCATTTTAATAGTATAATTCTAATATATATCATATACCCTACCTAGTACCTCAAGGCATTTGTCCTCAGAGAAGGTAGCAGACAAACTACACTTGCAGGCTGAGAATAAGGGCACAAGCTAAGGATATGCACTGGGGCAGGCATGTGGCTGCTTGGTAGAGTGCTTGCCCAGCATGCATTAGGTTCTGCACTTATCTCTGGCACTGCATGGACCGAACATGATGGTGTACACTTTACTCCCAATACTTGAGAAGTAGAGGCACACTGATCACAAACCCAAGTTTATCCTCAGCTATGTAATGAGTTAGAGGTCTGAGCTACATAGAGATCCTTTCCTAATAAACAAAGGATAAAGTGTCATTCCTTTGTATGCCTATGTTCTCACTGCAGAGGCAAAACAAACAGCTCAGTGCTAGGACCATCATGACATCAGAATTGAAGTATCCAAGTCCTTATGTAGAATGGTGCAGTGTTTGCATGTAACTCATGTGTGTGCCCCACTATCTCTACATGGCTCACAAATAAGTCTCCATATTAAATAACTACACACCACATTGCTAAAAGAATAGCAGTCAGACAATACCAAGGTGGAGCTATACTAGGTGGGGTGTACTATAGTGCACTGACCCTAAGCCACTGTTTAACACAGCTGTGTCCCCAACAAGACTGTGAAATCCCCAAGGATCAGTGACTGCATCTGTAGTGGTGGGAATCTCAACCATTGTAATTCACTGTATAAAACTCATCTTCTCGATTTTCTGCACAATCCTTCAGAACCATCCTGCATGAACATGTGTCTTAAGAAAGAAAGGAGGCTCTATCATTCCAAGAGCTAAGAGTCAGTTAGAGTTAATTAGAGCCAGGTATGGCAGTTCACACTGTAACCTCAGCACTAGGGAAGTTTACACATGAAAAGATTGCCAGAAGGTTGAGGCAAGTCTGAGCTATGGAATAAGACCTTGTCTCAAAACCAAAAAAGAGAGGAGAGAGAGAGAGAGAGAGAGAGAGAGAGAGAGAGAGAGAGAGAGAGATTCAGAGACACAGAAAGAGAAAGAGAGATACAGATAAACAGAGAGACATACTGAAAGAGAGCAAGTTAGGCTTAAAATATTTTAGCAGTTGGGGAAAAGCAAAATGGTATAGCAGGAGGTAATGCAAAGGCCCTTGATAGAATGCCTAACAGCCTGAGGCTACCACACTAAATAATATAATAACAATAATATAAAAATTAAATAAAATTCTTCTATTTGAGTTCCTCAGCTCAGCTGCTCACATTGCCTCTATCTCAGGCAATGACAGTCAATTTCTCTTGTTCTCGTGTACCTAAGCGAATTGCTTGGTTTCACAACCAGTGAGCAATCAAAGAAATGATATTTTTGAATGGGTGAATGAATGAGTAAATGAAAAAGGTAAATGAGGCTGTCTATGTAAGCTGTAGAGGGTATGAAGGTGGATCTTTACTCCAGGAATGTCTAATGACAGCTAATTTGCACTTTAAAATTAATATGACTTATTATTTTTGGCACTAATTCAAAATTCTACTTATGTAAGCTTTAAGTTAAGTTTACAATGACTAAAGATGTTAAAAGAGTCATTATCTTCTATATTTAATCTGATAGACTTAGTCATCATTTGTAATGGACTTTGTATAAACTCAGTACCTAAATTACCCCAGACTACGTGCATGCATTTAGTATATTCAGTTTTTCTTACCTACCTCACTCAACCCTAAGAAGTAGGAGCATTTTATAATATGTTCTTATAAGTTAAGCACATTATATGTACAAATTTGGTAAATCTGAGGTTTTGTTAACATTTTAGCACTGTTATGTCTCCAAGCTTTCTCTGCAAGCATACTAATGTCTCTTCTGAATGGGAATCTTCAGAACTGTTTTTTGATATCCTAAGTTTGAGTAGATCTCAGTAACAAAAAGCCATATAGAAATCCTGGTGTTTAATGCCCAGGGCTGCAAAGATTAATTACTTAAACTGCCCAAATGTGCACATATGATTCTTCAATAGAACACATGCACACTGTTGTTCCTGTTTTTTCTTTTTCTTTTTTCTTTTTTTCTTTCCGAGACAGGCTTTCTCTGTGTAGCCCTGGCTGTCCTGGAGCTCACTTTGTGGACCAGGCTGGCCTCGAACTTAGAAATCCACTGCCTCTGCCTCCCAAGTGTCACTACCACCTGGCTGTTCCTTTTTTTTTTCTGTGCCTTCTCTCATCATTCACAGTTAAAATATTTTTGTATTATCCTAAGAAAGTGGGACTTTCCAATTTACTGTGCAAAAATTACTGTGCAAAAAATTAAGTATTTGAAAACTTGGGACTTGAGATGTAGGGTTCATTTGTTGTCCATGAAACCGATGAAACAAGTGGATTCTTACTCAGCCTTTGCCACAGGCACCCATAATAAAAGAGGGAGCCTCTCATCCCTTATTCTTGGATAGAGGTTTTGTATTTCTCAGGCCTCCCTTCAGAATGGAGCCCACCTCTCCATATAAGTTAATATTCTTCTCTTTTTACTTAGATTTTATAGAGTTTGGAGGGTTTTTGTTTTTTGTTTTTTGGGTTTGTTTGTTTGTTTGTTTGCTTGCTTGCTTGCTTGTTTTGGGGGCTTTTGTTTTGTTTGTTTTGTTTTGGCATCCCATGACATTAAAACATTTCTTTTTGAAGTAATGTCTCATATAACATATGATAGGCTTTAGCTTACTAAATATAGAGCATGTATCCAAAGATGTCCTTCAACTTCTGGTCCTCTTTTTCCTCTACCCTCTGGGAGGAAAAAGCCAGATCTATACAGTGGTAGGAATGGGAGCAAGGGCTTCCTACAGGCTAGATGAGCACTCTAGCAACTGAGCTATAATCCTACCCCCCTCCCCTTTGTGGCATTTAAATGTCTATCTATCAAACTTTTAAAGTTTTTCACATGCATGTCATTTGGTCTGTTAGACTCTTAACATATTTCTTGTATACCTTTGTCTTCTCATTTTTACAGACTGCATTCTATTATAATTTTTCCCTCAAACAGTGATTCTTTAAAGGTAATGTTAATAGGACATGTTGCCCAGTTCTGTGCACAAAACTGTTTTGGCTTTGTGAAACTTTCACTGACAATATACATGTTAGTGTATTGTTTTCTGACACATAGAAATGCCATTTCATGTGGTAGCTCCTGCCGTATTGGTCCTCTTTTCAAAGACTCCTAATTGACCTTTGTAAGGAGCAGGTCTTTAGCAAGACCCACTCCATCTTGTAATAGGTAAAACAAAATATTTGTGCAGTGAGACTTGCTGTGAAAAACAAGTTATTTGCCCAGAGTGTTTTATTTAAGAATGCAGAAGTGTATTAGTGAAGTAAATATTTGTGCAGAAAAACATCCCAAAGGAAGTAAAAATTTGGACTTAAAAACAACCCGACCTGATAACCATATGCGAATGGTTATCAGCCCAACACGTCAATCATGACGTCAAATTGGGCTCAAAAGAGGAAGCCTCAGACGCATGGCCGCTTGACGTCATCCGCCTGAGCACTCAAGACTGCCACAACGACCACAACCACACCAACCCTCCAGAAACCACCAGAGGCTACTGACCCCTCGAGACTTCTCGGTCAAGCACCACTTCGTGGTCAAGCAAAACCGAAACCAGCCGAGCTAGAGAGTCGCCCTTCGACCTGACTCATTCCTGTCATCACAGCCCTCAAGACCACCGCTGGCACCCAGAGACTACTGATCAGGTCATATACCCCAATACGCAGTAGAGTGAAATGTTTAGCTATTATATTGTTATAGCCTTCATTATCTTTGCTCTGATAGCATATTGTATGCTGTGTGTAGTTGTGTTGGAGATTGACATTAAGCATTCAAAACCTAATCAGTGTGTTGAGTCCTCGCTTATCACTCCTGAGGTAGTTCTCAAGGCGAGATCCAGTATACGAGCCTGAGTGGAGGTGTGCTGTCGCCACACTCCCCTGCGAGGAACCTCAGGCCACTGCTCACGACAACCTTAATACCTGTTAGAAGCTGCTGCTTATGTCTCTTTTCCTAAACTAGAATAGAAAGACAAGTATTATTTTGATACACTAGAACAGTTTTTGGCAAACACTAAAACCTCAGGGGGAAAAGATACAAGGAGAAGCTAGGGCAATGGCTTAGCTGGTGAAGTGCTCACTGCATAAGCTTAAGGACCTGAGTGAAATTCAAGCACTTTTGTAAAATGCTGGGTGTGGTGCATACTTGTTATACCAGTACTAGGGAGGCAGAGGCAGGAAATACCTGGCCAGACAATCTAGACAGATTAGTGATGTCCAGTTTCAGTGATAGACCCTACCTCACAAATTAAAGACCATGATAGATTGATAGATGAAGACATCTGCCCTCCACACACACATAAATGCACACACGCAAATGCACACACACACACACACACACACACACACTCCCCCCACACACACACTAAATACCATTGAATGAATGAATGAATGCATATAAATAGGATTGGCTCTTTAAATTATAGATAAATGCCCTTGTTCACAAATGTTAAATGTTAAAAAAAAAACAAACAAACATTGTAGGAGCCAAATATTAAACTAAGTGTTGTAGAAATTATCTAGTGTGTGTGTCCCAGTTTAGCCCAGGGCCCTGTGCAAGAGTATTGGCAATATATTCATAAGACAACGTCTAAATGTAAGCAGATATGTACACATACTAAACTAGCATGCAGTATATAGAGCTGTATGAAAAAATGAGTGGATCATGACCCATTGTTGCCATCTCAGTATTCCTGTGGTCTGGGATTCCCTGGAGGACAGCAGAATCACTGATGGTCTGAGAGAGAGGCTTCACACATGAGTCAGGAATCTTTGGTCTGGTTCTGTTCTCAGAACTTTCTCTTGTAATTGTAATTCATTCATTCTTCTGGCCTCTCTATTCCACAATAAGGACTATAGGGTACTAGCTTCCCTGTTGAAAACATCTGCACATCACACCCTTTGGCCCTGTCATCCTGACCACTCAGAAAGATACAGAATCTCATCAGCTACAAAAGGAGTTTCAGGACTCCATATGGTGCATTCATTTCCAGGAAATAAATAAATTATTATATATGCAAATTAGAAAAACACATTTTTATTAAATAATCTCTCTCTCTCTCTCTCTCTCTCTCTCTCTCTCTCTCTTTCTCTCTCTCTCTCTCTGTGTGTGTGTGTGTGTGTGTGTGTGTATGTGATGAGACAGGGCCTCATTCATATAGCCAATGCTGGCCTGAACTCACTAAATTGCTCAGGATTCTCTTGACCTTTCTCATCCTCCTGCCTCTATTTCCCAAATGCTGTTATTATAAGTGTGCACAACCTCAACACATTTTAGGCTGTTATGGGGATTGAACCACAGGCTGAGTGCATGACAGAGACACACTGTACTATTTCAGGTACATCCATAGTTCTCAGGTAAACATTTGTAAAAAGGAAATTGCCATATGTCAAACAGTTGGATTAAAAGAGACTTTAACAAAGTGGTCATCAACCTGTGTGTTTTCAAAACCCAAAGAATAGGAAAACAGATATTTACAGTAGGATTCATAATAGTAGCAAAATTCACGTTAAGAAGTAGCAACAAAAATACTTTTATAGTTGGTTGTTACCACAATATGAGGAAGTGTAGTAAAGAGTCACATCATTAAGAAGGTTGAGAGCCACTGCTATAGAATGAGAGAATGAAACAAAGTAATTAAGAATACTTAGTTGTGTTTTCAAGTGCCGAGAAAGACTTCTTTCAATTAAAATTATGCCTTTTGTATCTTGAAAATAGGCTAAATAATTGGTTTTGACAAGAAGTCATAAAGACACACAGCAACTGGATCGAGCCAGTAACACTACATATTAGCATTTCCCCTGCTGGTAGAGAAATGTCTTTCATCAATGGTGTGCATGGTGACTCTGAGGTCATTAACTGATGAGTGGAAATCAGTTCAAGACAAAAATATTAAGCAGGGAAAATTAGCACAGATTGTGAGGCATAGTTTATGTCTTGGAAAATCCTCAACCTTCTTGGATTATGGCAGGGTGTACATCATACATACAGTTGCCATTCAAACATTCATCTAGTGCCATATTTCAGAAAGTAGCATGTCCACACATGCTTTCTCACTGTGTTTTAGAACATTCTTCTCCTCCTTAGCATCACATCTAAACAGGAAATGAAGCACTGGAAGAATGGGACTTGTGAAGGGGACATCTTCAGCATCTGTCCAGTCACTAGAATGCCCCTGAGATACCACACACTTTAGTGGATGAGAAGCAGTCCTAAGTGGTCTCTGTGAGATAGAAGTCTCCACCAGGAGTCTAGGAACATCCCAGGACCCCCTCATGCAGTAACCAGGAGGATCACAAATGTAGCATTACAACAGCTGAGAAAGTTGGCAAGTACTTGTTAAGTCAGGTTACGGCAAAGAGTATAGTTAGCCCAGGAGTGTCACCTAACATAGGGATGTTCTGCAAGAGGGATACAGTCCATTCTGACTAGGCACCTCTAAGAGCAAGTCAACAGATTCCCCAGAGCCAATGAAACCTTCTGGGTTGGTGCCTGCTCTCTCTTTCCTTACTCACTAAATATAGTGGTTTGATCAGATTGCTAGTACATGCAACAGACAGTTGATTTGTCTACCTTTAAAGCTATTTTCCTGAAGAGAAAGTTGATACCAGAAGTGGGTCTTCACATCCTTACAGATCAGTACTCTTCCTAAGTTCCTGTGATCCACATTCTTGTTTCTTGTTGGCTTATTTGGAACCTCATCAGATATTTGATTTACCTTCACTGTGGGAACATGTTACTGTCATAGCTATTAAGTATGTTACAATGAGGGCTGGGCATGTGGTTCAGTTGGCAGACTCTGCTGGGTATACACAAAGCCCTGCACTCACATGACTAAATAACACATTAAATAAAATAATGAAAAAGTACAGACCACTTTCTAAAAATGACTTTTGAAATAAAGTAGCAATAAACACACAAAAGAACTCAGCTCACAAAAGAAAGCAAGCAAGATTTGGGGAGAAAAATATCCAAAGACTCAATATAAGTCAGAGACACATTTTTGGCAAACTGAAGCAAATGTTGAAGTCCTTTGTCTCTCTTATAAACCCAGCCCTAGGCTAGATATGAAGATCCAGGAGTGATCAGTGAGGCTAGCCCAGCATGTCAGTGTGTGCACACCTAATGTTTGTATCAATTCTTTATATGGTGGTACAAATTATCCACAAGATATTCCTTCAAAGACTAGTCAGAAAAAGAAATCAAAGTTAGTTTGAAGTAAAAGCATTACTATTTTTAAATTAAGGACCAGGACAAAAGACTAATTGTGTACTTCCTATGACCCACGCTGCACACCAACACCCCACAAGTCTTCTTCCTTCTTTCCTCTAACTGCAACAACGAGGGCAGCAAAGGAGAAGGTAAGCAAAACTTTTAATTGGCTTTAAAAGGAAATCCAGTTTGGGTTCCCCACCCCTATAAAGTGTGCAGATCCCTCAACATTCTGATGGTGTTTGGCCACACCTACCACCTCCTCACAAAATGATGCTTCTTTAGTTCCCTGGATAAACAATTTTGCAATCAAGAAAAAAGTAAAAGAATTTATTTTAGCCAGTCCACAGGTCTTATACCTAAAAACATTCCCTGGGGCCACTCTGATGGTCAGGCCAATAAAAGTGCTTGGTATGATGCCTGAGCTTGAACCACAGAAGACCTGCCAACGTGAAAGGAGAGAATCAATTCCACAAAGTTGTTCTCTGACAACCACACACACACACTCAGGCACATGTACATACATCCTCACAAATTACATACAAACAATGAGAAGTAATAAAATAAAATTAATGTTTTTATCCATTGCAACATACTTTAATTTTTAATTTAGTTTTTTAAATTTAAAAGAAATGAGAAAAGACTTCATGTATTCCAGAATGTGAAACATACTACGTAGCTGATCAACTTCTGATTCTCTTGCTTCCACCTCAGGATTGCAGGAATTACATGTCTGTGTCACCGTGCTTAATTCATACCTCATGTATATCAGGCTAGCACTCTAACCAATTGAACCACATGTCTGACTCTCATTGTAACCTACTTAATAGACATAAAAGCAATGTGTTCCCATAATGAAGGCAAATTATTTGATGAAGAACTGAATAACCCAAGAAGTAACAAGAAGTGAACCACAGGAAGTCAGGAAGGGTGCTGACCTATGAGGATGCAAAGACCCACCTCTGGCTTCAACTTTCTCTTCAAGTGACCAGTTTTCTCTTCTCTAACTCCTCCACTATCAAGAATTACTGGGCTCTGATGTCTACTTACTGAAGAGGAATTGCAATAAGGTGCTTAAACCTATTGATTGTACTGTGTTTAGGAATATGTGTCACATATCAATATGGTGATCTGCTGAATCTATATAAATTCATTCACTTCCAACAAGAATACTCTTGGTTCTGGTCCATTATGTGTTATGTTGTTTCTCCCTACCACCAAATCCATCAGAATGTCCCTAAAGCTCTGTAATCCACACTTCCATATTATCTGATTAGTTGTAGCTATAACTTAGAGTCCTCCTTTCCAACACAAAGTGGAGATATCCTTACATCAGATGGTTCTATGTGGTTCATTATTTCACATTCATTTGTTTAGATACTCAATAAGAACCTGTGTGGAAGGCATCTCCTTCTGTTTAAGTATGTATAGTGTGCATGTATGTATATGCATACATATACTGGTGTGGGTGCCTATGTGTGTGAATATAGAAGCCAGGGGAGCATGTGGAGTATCTTCCTCTATGCTGATTAGTTTCTGTCAAGTTGAAACAAACTGAGAAATTGCCTCCTTCAGATTGGCCTGTGGGTGTGTCTGTGTGAAATTTTCTTAATGACTGATGTAAGTGGGGCAGCCCATTTTGGATGGTGAGACTGATGTGCAAGTGAGAAAGCTATAGGAGTAAGCTAGTAAGTAGCTTTCCACTGTAGCACCTGCCTCGGTTCCTGTTCAAGTTCGTGCCTTGATTTCCTTCAAATATGACTGCTGATCAGGAAAGATAAGCCAAATAAAGGCTTTCTTCTCCTTCAGCAACAAGAAGAAAAACTAAGACATCCGCTATCACTCTTGGCCTTATTCTCTTGTCTTGCACTGACCCTGGAGTTTATGTTTTGGCTAGTCTGGCAAGCTGTCAAGTTCCTAGAATCTGCCTGTTTCCATCTCACAACAAGGGGTTTACAATGGTGACCACAACCACCTTTTAAAATGAGTGATGGGAATTTGAACTCAAGTCAGTATGCTTGCACTTCAAGCACTCTAAGGCACTTTTAAAAATCATTTTTGAATTCTGAGGAATTTTTTCTTATATGTGAACAGGAAAGAGACAGAGCAGTAGGCTGGAATATGGCTCTCAGGCATCATGTCCCTTGTACATAACTCTCAGAGCCATCATATTGCCAAAGCCATCTCACTGCTGAAAGTTTCACATATTCTAAAGAGCAAGCAGTAAAATAATTTGCAAATGAGGCCATATTCAGAGCCTAATAATAATGAGTGACAGCAGTTAGTACCACAGCAACATGTTGACAAAATATATTCTGGGAAGTTGGGGAGATCTGCTCTATGCTTATTTCTCTCTTTCATGTCTCAAAAAGTACTGCATGATAATCAAGTCACTCCCTCTAAAGTGAACCCCAGATAGAACTCCCCAGTCTAGATTCACCTTCTGCCAAACTCCCCTGAAATTATGTCTGTCCCCTCCACTTCAAGGATGAGACTTCAAGGGACTTGACAGCAGGGGAAGGTCAGGAACCTGGTATCCCTTCATCCACGGCTCATTATGTTATTCAACCAGCTTCCTGATTTTCAGTTTTAACTTTTCCTCTTCTCTATCATCCTCCCTAGCCATATAATGCCTTATTTAAAAGTGGAGTTGTAGAGTTTAAAACTTGATACATAAGGCTGGAGATGTAGCTCAGTTGATACAATGCAGACTAGCATGCATGAGTTCATAGTCCCATCTCCATCTTCACATAAAACAAGGTACTTGGGTACTTGGGTGAATGACTGTTAACCTGGGATGAAGGATGTCAATGCGGGAGAATGAGAAGTTGTCATCATTATTATTTTTTATTCTCTAAAAGAAACGTTGAGAGGGGGGAAAGCAACAAGGAATTGTAGTCATTTCCAGGAGTACATACATACAATACACTTAAAATATTACAAATTTTGGGTTTTAGAAATCATATCTGTATGGTCATACCCAACTGAGGAAAAGAGGGGTTCTAGTAGGTGGCAATGGGGGAGAAGAGAGAAATATGCTCACCAATGCACTGCATAATTGAATAAGGCTTGAATAGAAACAATAATAATAATGTGAATACATAAAACACAGACAAGGAAAAGGTAAGAAAAAAATGATAAAAGTGAGTAACACAGCTTCATGTAACAGAGCAGGGAGGGGACTGGCACAATTAGAACAAGTTCTACCACAGCAACACTACTGGCATCTTCTTCCAACTTACATCTGTAAAATGGGTATCTGAATGCTTCTTAATGACAATCATGGATCTACATATTTGTCTTCTATTGTCCAACACCAACCGCTCTAAATTCTATCATATCTTAATCCTAATACTTCCTCAGTACCAGCTATTTCAAGGCTTCTCTAACAGTTATAGCTTTGGGATGCTATTGAACTGCCCAACATGTGAAAGATCTTGTTTGCTAAAAAGGGGCTTAGTGCCTTGGAGGACACCATCACCAACAGTGGCTAGCAAGAAATTTCCAATGTGATTTCAGTTTTTCTGTGAAGAACATAGAATTTTAAAAAATGATTTTATTAGTGTAGGCTATAGCTCAGTTCGTAAAATGCCTGTCTAGCATGCTCAAAGGCACAGGATCAATTCATGGTACTGCATAAAGCAGTTCTAATAAAACATACCTATAAATCTAACAATTAGAAAGGAAAAGCAGGAGAAGCTTAAGGTCAAGTCATCCTCAGCCACAGGAAAAGTTGGATGCCAACCTGAGGTACATGCAATACTATTTCCATTTTTCACTATTTCTATGAATATAGCAGAATTTTATCCTAGTGGATATTATTTGGCAGAAGTTTCTTTGCTTTGTAGCTTCAGTAGTCCTGATATTTCCTATCTAATATTTTGTAAGGATTAGTTAATAATTCACACACAGAAACACAGGCACACATTAAGCATGTCCTTTATGTGCCCATATATACAGAGAGATAGAGTTTATATAAACACATAAACAAAGACATGGCTATGGAGGATGACTGAAGTTCAAGGATGAAGTGTTATAAGTTAGGAGCTAGGTGGGTTTGTTTTGCCTGTAATCTCAAAACTGGAAGAGAGGACAAGAAAGCAAGAAGATTGCCTGGTTAAAAAACCTGCCTGTTCTACACAGTGAATGCCAGGCCAGCCAGAGCTACAGAGTAAAACTCAGTCTCAGAAAAACCAGCAAGCAAAAAAAGAACTACAAGTGATATTACTGAATTCATCTACCATGCCTGAGACTCTTGAACACAAATTAGCTTTCCAGAACCTTTCTGCTGTCCCTGCTTAGTCTATACATTATGAACATGAGATTTGTTACTTCCTCGGTATTGAGGAAGATAGCCTCACATATTGAGATAGATAGCCTTCATGCTTGAGGAAGAAACTTCCACAGGTTGTAGAGACTAAGATTCTTTCATTGTGTCATATAGACTTTGCACAGTTTGAAAGAGACACAAACTGAGAAGAGTCTGAAGAATGGATGGTTGTATCTAGACTATACTTGGCTGCCAAGAGCGGCGGCTGCTACCCTCCAGTAATGCTTCTTTTAGCATGCCTCCAAGTGTATGGCATATGCTTTAGGGATGTGTTTCTGCCCTGTGAGTCTCTCAACTGGCTCATGGCTGTCTGACTCAGACTAACAAGCATGAGAGACCAACAATCACAGCAGATTATTCATGTGTAACTGGAGATTCCTGGAAGAAAAGCAGCACACAGTAGCTTGCATTCAACTTAAATGCTTGAAGTTCTTTCAGAGTGTTGGTAAAAGAAGAGATATTTCTCACGCTCCTGGTGGAAGGCCAGACACAGGAGTTGATCTCTGGGCCAGCAAACATTAGTCAGACTCTGGAACCTTCACATTTTAGCAGTAAGCCTTGAGAAAAACTTATCAAACCTTAATTTCCTAAAAATAAGGACAACACCTTGCAGGGCCCATCTAAAAGCAATCAGTTCATGATAAACTCCAAAGATATGAGTTTATGAGTTTCAACTTTCATGTTACTACCCTCAGAATCCAAACATGTAACTCAGCAAAAACAATATCTCATATAGACAAGATGTTTTTTTATGCTACGCCACCCCATGTGTGCTTGCATACATGTGTATAAATATGCATGCTTGCAGGTACAAATCATATGTATGTATGTGTGTCTGAAGGCCAGAGAACAAACTTGGGTATAATTTCCTGAGAATGATCCCCCCTATCCCTCTATTTTGAGACAGGGTTAGTCATTGACCTGGAACTTATTGGCTAGGTTAGGTTAACTGGCCATCAAGCTCCAAGGATCTGCCTGTCTTGGCTCCCCAGCACATTATCATACTCACCTTCTTATGAGGGTGCTGGAGTTTGAACTTAGGTCCTCATCCTTGCTGTACAAGCACATTACCACCTGAGACATCTCCCTAGCCACTGATCAAGCCTTTGAAACACTCCTTATTAGACTATAATTTAATAAGCACTGTGTGTGAGTACAAAGCCATTTCTTATTTCACCTGGTAGGATATTGCCAGTTCCTTTTTGAACAAGAAATTTAAAAGAGACTGCAACCCCATATCAGTTTTGAGCATACACTGTTATAGAAAGCCTATTGTGTAGCTTCTAACCAAACCCAGATACTATTCAGCCAAACCCTCACTAGAAAGAAGTAAAGGGATGTTGGTGAAAATGGTCATGATTAGACATTGCTTGTGATTTTGTTATATCTGTTTCTGTACAGAGCCATCTATGGTTCACCTGGATATCTATGGCAGTCTATCTGAAATGCCACAAGTACCAAAACTAGCTTCTGCATTCACCCCCTGACACGCAACAGGAGCTGCTCATATAGCATAACATGGATGTCACCTGTTTACCTGGAATGGAGAGGTTTCAGGCTATATGTTTCCCATCAAACCTAAACCTATTCCCTAACAAGAGGAATTAATAACTTCAGTGCCATATACTCATGGAAACATTGACAAGACTCAAACTGTTTTTGATTTACTCAGTAAATAGTAACTAATATGTTAGAGTTTATTTATGCTAAAAATTAATTTTATTTTTATGAACACTATATTTTATATAGATATTGTGCACAATGTCAAGTACCCACAGAAAATAGAGCACTTCAGGCCAAAGAAATAAAGGGATGTTTTATTAAATGCTCAAATAGCAGGGAGCAGATTTAATCAAATTATTTTGAAAGGAACATTCATATACCTCACAGTCACAGTCAAATGACTAATTCAACAGTGCCTATGTTTACTTAGTAACAAACTATAAAATGCATGTTTTGACCTGTTTATTGTTTTGGGAAGTAAAGGATCCATTTTAAAACTCTTCCCTCAGATCCTCAAGAAAGACCAAATAGTATCAAGAAATATCTAATTCCGTCCAAAGTAATCATCATTAAGTGATGTGTCTGGAAGTTTTTGCTGTTACCCTCAGAAGTAAAGCCACTATTGGCATGCCTAAAAGTACTTCATGCATATTTCCTTTACTGGAAAAGGTGAATCCTTTTCTGGCTTTAGTTTCTGGTACTTAGAATTTTTTTTCCTTTAGGAAGAAATGACAAGAGAAGATAAAAATTGTGTATAATGTATTCCTATTTTTTGACAAGCTAAAGGATATATCCATATCCTAATTACTCTGAAGCAGTTAGATTTCAAGCTGTTATACTTCATAAAACCCCCAATCCACTTAAAAGTTTAGCCATCCATAGCAGGATCTCATCAACCTGAGTACTATCCATGTATAAATGGGTGGCCTCCAGAGCTCCTCAGCTTCTGCAGGCTGTTAACATAACTGAGCACAACTTTTCACCCACCTGTTATTCCTGGCTGAAAGAAGACAGATTTTTATACCTCACAAATCACTATCATATCTTCAATGCTCATCATATCAAATCCACTGAGGAAGGTAAATTTATAAAGCTGAAGCTATTTGGAAAGATGAACCAGAAAATGTGGGTCTGGATGAAGTACACCATTGTCATCTGGGCCATAGCTGGTCACCTGCAACATGCTGGTCTGAAGAATACATGTCTGTGAATTTATTTTCTTACCATTAAACAAGAAGGAAGAACCAGCACAGACATAGACAATCACAGTGCCAACAGACATGGCAGATGGTGAGCACAGAGGCAAACTGACATTCCATGATCAGACTCCAGGTCCCCCCTCTGACTGCATGCTTCATCCCCAAGAAGTCTAGTTTAAGACAATATGGAAAGGCTTGGCACGGATGCCAACACCTGAAAGCTTAACCAGAGTGTGGAGTTCTCAACACTTTTCAAACCACAGGGACACAAATGCTATTTGGGCATTGAAGTCCTTACCTTTTTATTACTCTAGGGCTCCAATTTGATCTATATTGAGTACTTCAGTGAATCAGAGGTACTGAAATAAGGAAAAGGATTAATGATTACTGAAGGATGGAACTGAATAATATTCTCCCCTCTTAGGTTAGTAGAGCTACCATGGAACCATTATCCCTGCACTCTCAATGGACCTGCAGTCCTAGATGGTAGCATTGTCTGGAATGAATAAGCATATGTACTATGGCTGTGGTGTCATGTGGTAGGAAACATTCTATAAGAGGTTAAGCTGACCAGTGTTAGAACATGTAGGAGTCAGAGTCTGGTGTTTCTGTTATATAGCATTCTGGGAGCTACTGTAGAGAAGGAGATTAGGAAACAACCTTGTTATAGTCATTGCTCTCTGACCTGGGTGTATTTCCTGTCACAAAGTTATGAAGCCCTTAGAATCTCCAGAGTCATCAGTGTCTACAATATGTATCCTAATTTTATTTTTGTTGCTGTGGTAAACACCATGATGGAAAAAGCAATTTAGAGAAGAGGAGAGTGCTTGATCTTTCAAGTTATACCCTGTTATCCAAGAATGCTAAGGTAGAATCTTGGAGGCAGGAACCAAGCAGAAGCCATGGAGGAATACTGCCTTCTGACTCACTTTTCTTGGCCTGCTCGGCCTGCTTTCCTATAACCTAAGGACCACCTGATTTGGAAACGAGGCCCACAACACTGCTGCTAGCAGAATGATATATCTCACTGTGGGAAGTATGGTATGGTTCTGACGGAATATAGGTGAAGAATGGCATTTGCTGGCTTCGCCATCACCTACAAAAATCTCTGTTATTCTTAAATCTAACATTGTTGTGTATATACACAAACAAATACAAAATGAATGCATGTGGAACTCAGAGGTCAACCCTAGGTGATGTTCCTCAGGACCTATTTTCCTTCTTTGTGGAGTCATAGTCTCTCACTAGAACCTGAAATAAGTCACTTAGTCTAGACTAGCTGGCTGATGAGCCTCAGGATCTACCTACAGCTGCCCTCTCAGCATTTACAAGTTATGTGCTACCATGTACAATATTTGAAGTGGTTCTAAGAATCAAACTCAGATCCTCATAGTTGCAAGGCAGGCATGTTAGTTACCAACAAGCTCCTCTCCCTAGAACTTCATGCTTCTTTTAGTGTAATGCTGTCCTGCCGCATTCTTTTCTTCTGATAAGAGCATGTCAATTTATTAGGTTTGATTTGATACGCAAAAGAACAGCACAAAATGAAGTCATGCTAGGAATGGAATTTAAAAGGTGCTTGGAGCTTGGGAGCTTTCATAGCCCCTTTGTCCACTTCTAGTGTCTGTTCACCCATGGTAAGTGTGTGTGTGTGTGTGTGTGTGTGTGTGTGTGTGTGTGTGTGTGTTCCTAACCCTTGTCTCATATTGACTTGAGGAAAAATGCTATGGAACATCATGTTTCAACATTGCTCATGTTTCAAACAAAACTTTCTATGAGTGCTGTGCTCAAGCAATCACAAATGGATGAAATTAGCTATGGTTTGACTTGTCAAAATTCTGTTATGTGAATAATGAATAATCAAATTGGTTCAGCCCATTTTGGAGCAATAGCCAGGTCATGTCAGAAGTTGCCTCTATAGCTCTAATAAATGCAATTCACACTCATTTTTTTTGTAAAAAAATATTTCAAACATTTGGCAAACAGAACAGTTGCCTCTGAGTTGCTTGAACAACTCCCTCACTTGTTAGCCTCCCCATTCTCTGCCCAAAACAGACTCAGACAAAGAAAAGAAACATGTTTTTAGTAAGAAAATATTTACATATAAACAATGCAAAAAAAATAGATTTTAAAAATCCTAGACTGTAGATGCACTTCCACAATACTTGTAAAATAAGTACATTTCAAAATATTCTTCCATTGTTGAATAAATATTCTAAGGATCTCTCTGCTGGGTGGCCACATGCTGACAAGACGTATGTCTGGTCTGTTGATAGGAAACACAGGAGATCAGTATCTAGTTAAATTAATATCAAATTAAAGGCTGTGGACCCTGAAAGAGACAGTGGATTTCCTAGAAAGATTCTCAGGCATATCTTTGTTGCCCAAGAGTCTAAGGGTGTTCAGTAGGAGGATGGCATGGCAGGAGGAGGATCTTTTTTTCTCAATTTTTTTCTACCTTTTCCCAAACTTGAACTCATCCCAAATACTGAATGTTAAGCATTCAAGGGCATTCTATGACTATGGTATTATAAGAGATTTTTTCTGAAGAAATGAAACATTGGTCACACAGTGGTATTAGTGTAAATACAAAGAATTTATAAGGAACTCAAAATGTTTTATAATACCTTAGTCAAATTTTACGAATCAAAGTAGTTTTTCAATAAAATGCTAAATATATATTATCATCTTACTATATATACCTCTCACTGTGATACCACCTAGTTTTTAATTTTTAATTTATGAATGTATATATTCATATCTTATGTATATACATATGTGCATGAGGACAACGTCAGATGTCATCATCATAAACATTATTGACCTCTTTGAGACAAAATCACTGGCCTGGACTTCATTAACTAGACTTTACTGGCTGGCCAGTGAGCCACAGGAATCCACCATGTCTCCACATCTAGGCACTGACATTATAAGCAAACCCCGCCACACCTAGATTTTATATGATTTATTAGAGACTGACCTCACATCCCTGTACTCACAAAGCAAGCACTTTACTGCCTGAGCTATCCTCCCATACCTTTCCCAGCCCATAGACCTGAAGGCAGCATAGTAACTCACCTGTAGGGTTAGGTCACAGATAAGGATAGATTCTTGAGTCCTATTCTCCTAGTTCCACATCTCTTATCCCTATGGATCCTATGCATCTCTATGCATCCTATACATCTCTTTTCATCTCTATGCATCCTGTACATCTCTAACTCCATCATCTGCCTTTTTCTAACTATCCAGATTAATTAAAGATACTTTTCATAAACAATTATGGTATTTCAGGAAAACATGGTCTTACAATCATTAACAGTATACAAGAACTTCCAAATTCCCTTCTTGTACAGACCACTGAAATCAGAATGGTAGTATAAAACCCAAGAAAGTCTTCACTGAATGCTTTAAAATGGGGGAAGTAGTCAGGCTGAGGGTTGACAGTCTACATTAAAGATTGTATTTAACAACTTTTCACAAGTCAATCTTGACTTTCAAGAAATAAAATGACAATGGCAGAATTATCAATCTGAAGACCATAATCTTTTATACGAAGGAGTGGTCATTCTTCTGAGGACCCTTGATGATGCCACTGCAAAGTCCAGATCATCCAATAGACTGGAAACCAATTTGGGGATCAGGTTCCAATAGTTCTCTGGTTTTAAGGGAGTTAAGTCTATGTTGATTATGCAAAGGGAGGAAGATGCAAAAATGAATTTAGAGTTTTCCCATACCACAAGGTATGTCATACCATGGTGGCCACATATGTAAAACCAGAATATCTCTCCTGGAGGTCAACAGGAGTTTTTCAAAATTATCAGGGAAAGATGTTTTAGATCATTAGTTCAGCTGTGGGGACATTTTGCTGGAGAAACATGTTTCTTGTTGCCCCATGTCCCTCCATTCATAAAACAATGAAGTATTCTGTATTCCAGCAATATACGTGTTTTTACAAAGTAAAACAAAATTCTGCATTTTTTTTTTTTTGGTATTTTCGAGACAGGGTTTCTCTGTGTAGCCCTGGTTGTTCTGGAACTCACTCTGTAGACAAGACTGGAAATTCTGCATTTTTAAAACTTGATAAAAAATACTATTTCAAACTATACAGTTTTCAAAAGTACACAGATATTAAAAAGCCACACATTTCACTTGACATCCCAAATACCTTCTTTGGCTTTCTGTACCTGATGTCTCTTGTACTTCTGCCTCCATTTTCTGCAAGATTATTTGAATCAACTTTCCCCTTCTTCTTCTTCTCCTTCCTCTTCCCCTTCCCCTCCTCCTCCTCCTCCTCCTCCTCCTCCTCCTCCTCCTCTTTATTTGCTGGTGTTTTCTCTCCTACCTTCTGTTCTTCCTTTGCACTGGCCACTTTAGGTTTGAGCCCTGGTTTTGGAGGAGCAGGTTTAGTAGACAACCTTTAGTCACCCCTTCAGCCTGCTTTTTGAACATTGTGGCTGAGGGAGACTTGGGCACTGATTGCAGAGATACAGAGACAGCAGAGGGTGGGGGAGTCCACAGGAGTGGTTCTAATTGATGCTTCTTACTGATCAGGCTTCTGGGGCTTATCTATTATCTACAGCTTTTTTCCAGGAATTTTTATTTCTTCTTTTGTGAACTTTTTTTTTTTTTTACATCTGTGGCCAATTTTATGAACTTTTTCCTTTTTTACAGTTGATTAATTATTTTATTTATTTACATCCCAAATGTTGCCCCTCTCTCCATCCACCCTCTGAGAGTTCTTTGCTTTTGAGACTGTGCCACCTCTCTGTAATCACCAACCCGAAGGCATCACATCTCTATAGGATTAGGTGCATCCTCTTCCGCTGAGGCCAGACAAGGCAGCCCTCTACTACATAAGTTCTGGGGACCTATGACCAACCTATGTTTGCTCTTTGGTTGGTGACTCAGTCTCTCAGAGCTTCCAGGGGTCCAAGTTAGTTGACACTGTTGGTCTTCCTGAGGGGTTGCCTTTCCTTTCAGTTACTTTAATCCCTTCCGTAACTCTTCCATAGGTGTCCCCATCCTCCATGTAATGCTTGGCTGTATCTGGGTCTGTCTCAGTCAGCTTCTGGTTAGGGCCTCTCAGAGGACAGGCATGCTAGGCTCCTGCCTGCAAGCACATCATAGCATCAGTAATAGTGTTGGGAATTGATTTCCACCTACATCTTAATGTCTATTGCAGCACCCTTGAGAACTTAATGAGATTTATATTTTTGCCAGGCCATTAACTCTACCATGGTAAGAATGATTCTGAAGCTCCTTTGAAAAATCAAAGCTGAAGTTCCGCAGCCAGTCCCACAACACCCAGAGGAAGCTCCACTCCCAGGCGCTCTGAAACTCTCAGGATCAGAGGTGAGGGGGACCAAACATCTGTCCCAACATTGGGAGTAACTGGGACCTACCTGACCAGGCACACAGGAATTCCACCAGCAGAGTGGCTCAGGTTCTTTCTGGTCTCTCTGGGCTGGTGTCCTGAGCGGACCTTGGGCGAAAGCTCTACAGCCAGTCCCACAACACCCAGAGGAAGCTGCTGCACTCCCAGGTGCTCTAACAAGCCCAAGGTCACAGGATCCCAAAATCACAGCATCACAGAGACTACCTGAGTCTGAGGAGTTCTGATACAACCAGGATCATAGGAAGGACTGACTCTGTAAGAATTAGCAAGGGCAGGTAGCCCTAGAGATAACCAGATGGCGGGGGACATGTGTAAGAAAATAAACAACACAAACCAAGGTCACTTGGCATCATCAGGACCCAATTTTCCCACCATAGTCAGTCCTGTACACACCATCACACCGGAAACGCAAAATTCAAATATAAAATCACTTATCATGACGATGATACAGGACCTTAAGAAAGACAGAAATAGCACCCTCAAAGAAATACAGGAGAACACAGGTAAACAGCTAGAAGCTCTTAAAGAGGAAACACAAAAATCCCTTAAAGAACTACAGGAAAACACAATCAAACAGGTGAAGGAAATGAGCAAAACCATCCAGAATCTAAAAATGGAAATAGAAACAATAAAGAAATCAGAAAGAAAGAAAACCCTGAAGATACAAAACCTAGGAAAGAAATCAGGAGTCATAGATGCAAGCATCACCAACAGAATACAAGAGATACAAGAGAGAATCTCAGGGGCAGAAGACACCATAGAAAACATTGAAACAACAGTCAAAGAAAATGCAAAAAGCAAAAAGCTCCTAACCCAAAACATCCAGGAAATCCAGGATGCAATGAGAAGACCAAACCCAAGGATAATAGGTATAGAAGAGAGTGAAGATTCCCAATATAATGGTCCAGTAAATATCTTCAACAAAATTATAGAAAACTTCCCTAACCTAAAGAAAGAGATGTCCATGAACATACAAGAAGCCTATAGAACTCCAAATAGACTCGACTAGAAAAGAAATTCCTCCCTCCACATAATAGTCAAAACAACAAATACACAAAACAAACAAACAAAAAAAGAATACTAAAAGCAGTAAGGGAAAAAGATCAAGTAACATATAAAGGCAGGCCTATCAGAATTACACCAAACTTCTCACCAGAGACTATGAAAGCTCGAAGATCCTGGGCAGATGTCATGCAGACCCTACAAGAACACAAATGCCAGTCCAGGCTACTATACCCAATTACCATAGATGGAGAAAACAAGATATTCTATGACAAAACAAAATTTATACAATATCTTTCCACAAATCCAGCCCTACAAAGGATAATAGATGGAAAATATCAACATAAGGAGAAAAACTACACCCTAGAAGAAGCAAGAAAGTAATCGTTCAACAAATCCACACAAATCTAATTCCACTTCATACAACAAAAACAACAGGAAGTGACAATTACCTTTTCTTAATATCTTAATATGAAAATTAATATTACCAACATATCCTAAGCGACTGAAATACAAAAATATGAGGAATTAGAAATTTGTTGATTGTCATCCAATGGTCTCTCTAATGTGGTAATTGGAGAAATGGATCCAATATT
>JADRCD010223062.1:0-37609 GCA_019843815.1 Montemys delectorum
TATATATATATATATATATATATATATATATATATATATGTATACATATATATATGTATACATATACATATCTGTCTATATATATCTGCATGTGTATATGTTTTAAGAATTAGGCAAAAAATGAGGGGCAAGAGTCTTGGAGGAGGATCAAAACAAAGTATTTAAGGAAATGCCATAATGAAACTATTTCTTTGCTAATTAAAAATAAAATAATTTTTAAAAATTTAGAATTTTCCATATTTATAGTGTTTTATGCTAAGGGAATAATAACTATAAAGATTGTATTTATATCTCTGATACTAAATACAGAAAGTATAATAGTGATTTAGGAATTTAAAATAGATTAGTAATAAGTTGAATGGCTAAAAAAAATGAGTCATACCAATAAGATTGGAATTTATGCAGTTGCATATAATCTAGAGAACTACTAGAAAGTTTCATGGTAAATTGTTGTGATAAAATAAAGAAATTTAGCCTGGGGCGCACACCTTTAATCCCAGCACTTGGGAGGCAGAGGCAAGTGGATTTCTGAGTTCAAGGCCAGCCTGGTCTACAGAGTGAGCTCCAGGACAGCCAGGGCTATACAGAGAAACCCTGTCTCAAAAAACCAAAAAAAAAAAAGAAAAGAAAAGAAAAAAGAAATTTAAAATAAAATAGTATACAAGTAGGATCTTATTTTTATATTATTTACATAACTAATTATTCATTTACTGTAGTGCTAGAGATCGAAGCCAGGGCCTCACACATTCTAGGAATGCTTCCTCCTACAGAGCTACCACTTCAGCCTGTTACTATTAGTACATAAAACAAGTAGAAGAGAAATTAATATACAGAGCAGACTAGAAGGAAAGTTATCAAAACATTGACACTGAAATCCCATGGGTGGCAGATGTATTTTTACTGTATTCTTTCTGTGAAACTGGATATTCTAGTGACTTAAGCAAGTGTTACAGGTATAACAACTACAATATTTTTAGAATATAATTTCTAAATAGTGCTTTGAAAATTGAAAACATTTAACTACAGTATAATAGTTATTTCTATTAACTTATTTCGTGATCTGCCGTATGTTTTAACTTTTAGATAATATTTCTAGAAAGTTATTAAAACTTTGTTAAGTGGCTGGGGAAGTAGCTCAGCGGCATATTTTTTACCTAGCATGTGTGAGGGTCTGGGCTTGCTTTAGCTGTTTAGGGCTGAAGAGTTAGCTCAGTGGCTAAGAGCCCTCATTGCTCTTGTAGAGGACCTGGTTCAATTCCCAGTGCCCACATGGCATCTCACAACTGTCAGTTGACAGTTTCAGTAGATTTGATGTCCTCTTCTGACCTTTATTGGTATGCAGGCACAGCACTCATGTGCATAAAATAATAAATCTAAAATATTTTAAGTTACTTAACTGTTACACAAATTAGCTTGGTAGCTGACATTATGTACAACTCAATTTTCTGTTAGTAGATAAAGAAAATGGCTGATAAGCCACTGAATGTGTCTGAAGGCTTATCCAGATATTTTCTTATATAAAACTATAATTTTCAGTTTTACTTTTACTGACTATTGGAATGGTACAACTTTTCTTTAAATGTGTTTTTCTGCAGGAGTTAAATAAGGTCAATGTGCAGTTGGACCAGGTCACTGCAAAGTTTCAGGAGAAGCAGGAGTATTGCCTTCAGTTGGAAAGCCATCTTAAGGACTACAAGGAGAAGCACCTGTCTTTAGAACAGAAAGTTGAAGACTTAGAAGGCCACATTAAGGTTTGTGTAAAAACAGTTGAATTTGTCATAGTTTCCACTCAACAGCTTTGGAGTCTGATGACCTTTACAGATTCAAAGACTTTTAAGTAACAGAGAAAGGCAAAGTGGTATAAAATTTAAAAATTACTTTATCAATTAATTTAATTCTATCTTTATTTTCAATTCCTTCATTAATGGGTGGCTTTTATAAATAAAAATTAACATAGTACTAGTTTATTATACAGTGAAAAGTATTCCAGGAGACACCAAGCAGGAGAAGTCTTGTTATAGAATGTCTTCTCCCCTTTAATCCTTCCATTTCCCTACGTATTATTCTAATCGAATATCTCTTCTATGGCGGATTTTTTTTCTTTTTAAAACTTTCCATACCCTTTGGAATTTGCCTCTAATTTAGTAATTCATTTAAACTTTCATAATTTCAACCTTATTTTAAGATAACTCTAAGTGAGGTGTTGGTTTACTAAAAGATGAAATAATTAGATCAGTGAAAACTTTAATTTGGTTCTGGGAATACTAACAGTTATAAAGAAAAATTCTTAGGTTTCCATGTTCCTTATACTTCTATGATCAGTTGACACATGATGAATGATTACAGAATTATGAGATGGGTATTTTATATGGACATCTATACCAGTATAATACAGAAGAATGACCTTTACCATTCTGCTTATGGGCTGTTCTTTTAAAATGCCAACAACAGTAGTAATGACAGATTAGATATGGTTGAAAAGAGTAGGTGATAATATGTTACAGAAAAGTAAACAGAGAGAACTCTTACCTGGGCACCTTTTTAAAATAGTTGTAATTGGAACAAGAATCTCTGGGGTGCTGTTGCACAATACTAGTCTATAGATAATACCTTATTCTGTACATTTCAAAAAGTTAGAAAAATGATTCTTTGAAAGATTTTAGCACAGAGCAAAGGTAAATGAGATATCTAACTTGGTTTAAGCATAACACAATTGTTAAGTACCCACTGGCAAGTATAATGTCTATGTTTTTGTGTGTCATTTTAAAAATATCTAAATGAGGTCTAGGGAGATTGCTCAGTCAGTAAAGCCCCGCCACATAAGCAGTAGGACCCGAGCTTGGATACTTGGTACCCATGGAAAATGTCAGGCGTGATAAAAAGGACCTGTGGTGTTTGTGCTGGGCAGGCAGAGAAAGGAAGGTCCCTGGGACTTAATGCTTGGCCAGCCTAGCTGTATCTCCAAGCTCTGGCTTCAGAGACAGAACTTGTCTCAGAAAATAAAGTGGAGAGTGATTGAGAAAGACACTCAATTTTGATATTTGTCCTCCACCTGCAGATACTTTCCAAAGGCGTGCGTGTGCACACACGCACACACACACACACACACACACACACACACACACACATACACAGACACACACACACACTGATGAAATGAAAGAACATTGCTTCTATTTAAAACTATGTGTAATAGCTTAATTTTATAAATTTGAAAAATCAGACACATAATAGAATGTATGAGATCCCTGGTACAGTATAAACAACAGTGATATCATCCAAAAAAGACAATTAATAAGCAAAGGCAGGAATTTTAAGTGCTGTATATTTAGGAACAGTAGGTATAAGTTGGAGGACTACGTGACACATCCATTCATTTTATGTTCAATATCTTGTTATTGTGTGGTTGTTAACAGCATGTACATAGGGTAAGTGGATATGGAAATAACAGGTTAGTTTTGTTTTTCAAACTTAAACTGACAAACATTTGCATTATTAATATTTATGTTTAAATTGATTCTCTTATAATAAATTTTAAAAATAACCACAGATTTATATAAAAAGTCTATTCTAGAATCTCTGACAGACTATAAGTAGAACGATTTCCTCATTCAATGGTGGTTTCAGTATGGGTTTCTATAAATACATTATACTATTTTGTATATTTTGTGAATAACAATTTGTATGCAGACCAAATGTTATAATATTTAATCATTAGTTATTGTCAAGATTCAAATGAATGCTGTACTTCACTCACAGAAACTAGAAGCTGGTACTCTTGAAGTTAAAGCAAGCAAGGAACAAGCTTTGCAGAGTCTACAACAGCAGAGGCAGCTGAGCACAGACCTAGAGGTCAGGAATACAGAGCTGAGTAAAGAGCTGCAGGAGCAGAAGGAAGAGTAAGCTGGCCTTCCACTGTATATCCCTAAGGTGGTGGTTGTTCACATCGTCCTTAGAGAGTCACCATGCGTGTGTGTGTGTGTGTGTGTGTGTGTGTGTGTGTGTGTGTGTACGTGCCCATTCACACAATGCTGGTTGTATACACTACCAATGTTAATGTCAATGAAAACAAAACCGTTATTACTTGGTTAAAGTTAACTTCATTTTCCATTGTTCACTCAGTTCTATAAAATATTAGTCACTATTCAATAGTAATAGGGTACCAGTTTCTCTTGAGCATTCATTTTGAGTTATTCACTGGTTTGAAATACTATAAAAATTTAAATACTGCAATGTCTATATGTATCACCTAAGAACAACCAAGTTTCTGATTTGAGGTACTGTACTAAGTATAGAATGGATTTTTTTTTCTCATTAGGAATGATTTTTTTCAACTTTGCCATGAATTTTTGCAGCTTTGATGTTATTGAGTACTTAATTTGCTATCTCTAGCTCTGATGAAACACTAAAAGAAACCTTGGGAGGAAAAGGTTTATTACTACATCTTACAGGTTAGAATCCATCATCAAAGGAAGGCAGGACTAGAGGTCAAGGCAGGAAACTGGAGGCAGAAGTGAAGCAGAGGCCATGGAAGAGTGCTGCTTACTGGCTTGCCCTGCAATGACTTGCTTACGCAAGCCTATTTTCTCATACAACTCAGGACTACCTGCCTAGGGCTAGCACTGCTTGTAGTAGTGAAGTAAAATGATCCCTTTAAAAATATCTTACTACATTATGGTAAGTGTTTTGATATTTACATTTATCAATATAAAATATGTTTTACATTTCTAAGAGAAGAGAAGAGTCCCATTTATGCATAGGAAATAACATGCTGATTCAGTACTTTAGGGGGCCTGGAAAACTTGCTGGTCCTTGTAGACCCTCTAGGATTTGTTGTCTGAACTTCGCTGATGACTTCATGGTGGTGGACAAGACTTGATTAAGTTAGGAAATGTAAATAGCTTGGCCCTTGCTAAGGAAATCATGTGCATCTAATGAGATGTCTTAAGGTGATTTTCAGTGTTTTTAAAATTATTTTACTGTTTCTTCTGAGCCATACTAAAAAAAAAATCAAGACTCAGTAATCACTTATGAATAATTTTGATTGATAAATTTTATATTACATTAACTTTAAAAATTCTTTTTTAATCCAGAGTATCTCGTACAAAATTGGATCTACAGAATAAATCTGAAGTCCTGGAAAATATTAAACAAACCCTTACCAAGAAAGAAGAAGAAAAAGTTGTCTTGAAGCAAGAATTTGAAAAGTTAAGTCAAGATTCAAAGACACAGCACAAGGAGCTGAGTGACAGGATGCAAGCTGCAGTCACAGAGCTGAGGGCAGTGAAGGCGCAGAAAGACGCCCTCCTGGCTGAGCTTTCAACAACAAAAGAAAAACTGTCAAAAGTTTCTGATGCTTTAAAAAATTCCAGAAGTGAATTTGAGAAAGAGAATCAGAAAGGAAAAGCTGCTATATTAGATTTGGTTAGTTGCTTACATTTATTTTCGTGGATAGAAGTCATTATCGTATTTGAAATGCCCTAAGTGGCCAGTTTATTTCCTTCTACTTTCCTTTCTAAACTGATAAATCACTTGTAAGTTATTATAGATGTTTTCAGTGTGATATTTCTTTATTAGGAAAAAGTTTGTAAAGAATTAAAGCATCAGCTTCAAGTACAGACAGAAGGTGCAGTGAAGGAGCAGAATGAATTGAGAAAGTCACTCGAGAAAGAGAAAGAGGTACAGTGTTCTTTTACTATAAACATGTAAAATATAATAGAAAGAGGTACATTTTCTTTTACTATAAATATGTAAAATATAATGAGCTTTTGTAGTTTCTATGGAAATCAAGAGAACATTTATTTCTGTAAAATAAAATGGCTCATGTGTTTATTTTAAAATTGTTATTTGTGCTCTAGTTATCACTAACAAAATTTAAATTCATTTAAAATGTAAGGGCCAAATAAAGAAATATAATTAAGAAAAAGAGAAAATTGAATCAACTAGCTATAAGATTTTTAATTAGATAGGGTTAAAGAACATTATAGTTGAAAAAAATAATAGCATCTTAAACATGACTTATTTCATATATTTGCCCTAGTTTTCTTTTTATTTATGTGATAAAACATTGACCAAAAACAGATTGGGAAGGAAAAGATTTATTTGGCTTCCATATCCCAGTCACAGTCCATTATTGAGGTAAGCCAAAGCAAGAACTCGAGCAGAGTCCTGGAGGAATGCTCTTTACTAGTTGATTCACCAAAGTTTGCTCTGTTTCTTATTACCCAGAACCACCTGGGCAGAGGTGAGGCACCCACTGTGGGCTGGGCTCGCCCACATCAGTCACCAGTCAAGGCGGTGCCTCTCAGACTCGCCCACTGGCCAGTGTGCAGGGAGTTTCCCAGCTGAAGCTCGTCTTCCTAGATAACTCCAGCTTAGGTCATATTGACAAAAGCTAACACTACATAAACAATGACAATATTAGTGACCAGAAGATAGTTTTGGACTGCTACACAGTAACCAAATGGTTCATGTCACTAATTGCCTATGAAATAAGTTATACTTGGAAGGTGGCCAAAGGTTCAATAATATCTCTGAAAACTGTGTTGCTTGTAGCAGATACTCAGAAATTGTGTTTTGAATGAATAAATGAGTCAAACAAGTTTCAATTTCTTCTAGACTTCTCAGCAGTTGAAGGTAGAACTCAATTCAGTCAAGGGAGAAGTCACACAGGCTCAAAATACATTAAAGCAAAAAGAGAAGGAGGAACAGCATCTTCAGGGGACCATAAATCAGCTAAAGCAATCAACCGAACAGAAGAACAAACAAATTGAAGCCCTTCAAGGAGAGCTTAAAACTGCTATTTCGCAAAAGGTATTGATAAAAACAGTTTATTCTTATAGAAAGAAAGACGTGGAGTTCAGATAATATTCAAATGAGAGTTGCATTATAGATAAGTTATATATACTTAAAATTATGTTAAATATAAAGCCTATATTTGATACATGATTTAAAACTGAATGTTCATTGGAACTGTCAACTAATTTATTATTTAAGTTTTTGGTAATCAGTTGTCTAATACATAGAAGCATAGAAAATAGATGCAATGTTTGCTATTGGAGCAATTATGTCACATTTCTGCTGTCTTAGACAAATTTAAAGAAATTTACAGTAAGTCATCCTTACTGTGGGAAAACAGTGACAAAAACCATGAAATGAAATGCACTGTAAACATACAGCAAGGTCAGATTTCCTATAGTATATCTGACATTTTATATTAAACCAGAAGGCTTTTCTTTCCAAGAATGAAAGGACAATTTATTGATAATATGCTGGTTTTCATTCTTAAACATGTTCTCATCTTGTCCAGAATGAATTAGCAGAATAGGCTGTTTTCGCGTAAAATAATTGAACAAAGTAAGATCTTTCCCACTGTTCATTCTTGTATATGGCCTTTGAGAAGAAGGTTCGTCCTTAAGTCTATTAATTAACCTAAGCAGTCATGTCATTCCTAGAGTAAAAAGAATAAAAATTAGAAACAATACATATGAAGCTTTATCTTTACCAATTTTTTTGGTATGTTACATTACATAAAAATAACTTTCTAAAAACATAGGCCATATGGAAACACTTGTCTTTTTGTCCTTATATGTGTAATCAGAATTGTCATGGTGTATTTTTTGTACATTTTTGCTAAGTCTTTTTTACTCTTCAACAACTGCATGTATGTATATAGTGTTGTTGATCATCCTTAGATCCCTTGTTCTCCTCCTCCCCACCACCACCATGCCCTGCCACTTCCGTATAAGCTCTTATGCTACTTAACTTTATTTCCTTTTTAAAATTTTTTTGAGATAATTACACCATCTATTCCCCTCCATTTCCTCCCCCAAACCCTCCCATATATACCTTTTTGCTCTTTTTTTATTATGTACATCTATATATGTAACAACATTAATGAAAGAAGACATCATGTCCCTTTTTTAAAATGACTACTGAGTTTAATTAGGTTCCTGGCATAAACATGAATGTGGAATTACTGGAGTGGAGGCAGCTTACCAGTAGCTATTTAATTAACACACTATATATATTTTCATAGGATGGATATAGAGATAATTCTGTACTTGTACAGCTACTCAGGTGTAGCTTTTTTTCTCACATAAAATATCCTGATTTTTGTTTCCCTGCCCTCTGCTCCTCCCAGCTCCTCCATATCTCCCTTCCATCAGGATCCACCCCCTTTCTGTCTCTCATTAGATAACAAACAGGCTTGAAAGGAATAGAAATAAAATATAAGATAAAAACTTGTGTACAATTTTGGTGGTCAAATTAGAGATACTAGCATTTCTGTGTCCTTTAAACATTTCTTCCTGTTGAGAATTCTAAAGTTCTTCTTACGTTCTAGTTCTTTGTAAAAGATACAGTACATTGCTATAACTCATAGTCCTTGGGGCTCACTCCTCCTAGTAAGTCCTCCTTGGTATCCTTCTCCACTCTCTTGATTCTCCCAGTGGCCTTCTTCTTCTTAGCCTATCAGAACTGTTATGAGAAGTAATGTATTTATTTAAAAAAAAACCAAGCATGTTTTTCGATTACATAGACATATCTTAAATATGTCTTATTTTTTTTAAAGATTTATTTACTTATTTGTCTTATGTATATGAGTGCACAGTGGCTATCTTCAGACACACCAGAAGAGGGCACCAGATCCCATTACAAATGGTTGTGAGCCACTATATATGATTGCTGGGAATTGAATTCAGGACCTCTGGAAGAACAGTCGGTGCTCTTAACTTCTGAGCCATCTGTCCAGAACCAATATATCTTATTTTTATATCCCTCCCACATATTCTTGAAAATAAGTTGATTTTAGAGTACTTTGAACTTGTATGAAATTTTCATTTTCTGTCCTGATATTAATAAAGATGACTTTTAAAAGTTCCCAGAGTTAGTTACTCTTGAATTTTCAAAAGTAGAAACTACATATTCAGGTCAGCACAGTAATAGCTTCTTACTTTCTTTTATGTAGAAATTTCTTTTAGTTCAGCCTTAAAATGTCCTTCAGAAAATCTAGCACAGGATCTTCTGTCTCAGCATTGTTGTTACTGGCTCCCGAGAGCACAGCACCTAGTACTGCCTAAGAGAATGTCTCTCTTTTCCTTTGATTGTGCTCATTTTAAATATATAGACTTGTTGGTTTGCTAATTCTCTGGCTTTATAAATTTAAAATAGGTTGCTCTTATTAAAGTATAATTCTAGGCCATAAATGCAGGTTAGTGGCCTTCTCAGATGTTTTAGTTGTATACGTTTCGTCTTATATTTGACTGGCTTCTTACTTGCATTCTCCTGTAAATAACTACTGATGTTTTAGACAGTGCTGGAGAATAAGCTGCAGCAGCAGTCATTGCAGGCAGCCCAGGAGCTTGCAGTGGAGAAAGGAAAACTGTCAGCACTGCAGAGCAACTATGAGAAGTGCCAGGCAGACCTGAAGCAACTGCAGTCTGACCTCTATGGCAAAGAGTCTGAACTTCTAGCCACAAGGCAAGACCTTAAGGTATAGTAAACTGTGGTGTGGTATAAAGCCCAGGAAACTTCCCTGCTGGGCAAGGGAAGTTAATATCTGTGAAGTATCATATTCTTCTATTAAATTACTCCTGTAATGTTTCTTTTTAAAAATTATATTGTTTTATGACAAAAATCATGATACACACACACATTAAAAACTCATTTTGAAATGAATTACAGTAAAATAATGTGGGTATATGTTATGGTATTAGCTTTTCTAAGGAGTTTGAAGCCTTCATTAGAGTACCTTTGGAGACTGGCTGCTTCTAAGCCAACTGTGGGAAATGTTAAGTGCTATTACTGTGGTCAAGCTTTTAGTGTTATGTATTTGTCAGCTTTCTAACTTACAGGAATGCCTACTGATTAAAATCAGGCCAATTAAATATAGCCTTAGTTAATAATACTGTCTGATCAAATAATGTATCGTGTTTGTTAAAATGAAAGGTATAAATAAAAAGGTAGCAAATTTTATACATCACTGGCATATCCTTTCTCGAAAGGAAAGCGAATATCATGTTCTTATACAGAGAGGACCAGCACTCTGCCCCTTTCCCTCATATCTCATCCCTGTCCCTGTCTCTGTCTCCCCCCCTCTTCCCCGAACCCTCTCTCTTTTCCTCTCATCATGGTAATATATGCTATCTCCTTTTTTTTAAAACCACTTATGTAAAATTTTTGTTTGTAAAATATTGTGTATATTTTGTATTGTATTCATGGGGTCCTGTGGGGAAGGATTTATGAAGAGAACCAGGCCACTTAGATCTGTGAGTAGGTTCTGAACTCTAGGTAGAGTTTGGAAATACAGTCTTTACAAGGATGTCTGGTGATAGGAGGAACTGAACAGAGCCAACCAGGAGTGCTAGCTTGTGTTTGGAATTTATGTCTAAAGAAAGGAAGATCCAAATTGTAAAGTATACTAAATGCTTAGTACAAACAATTGGATTTTATATATGGGTTAAAAAATAACAACAACAACAACAAAGGGTACAACACAGGCGAAAAATGAAAAACATGCAGTTTTAAATTTTAACCTGGACATTTTTAAAGAAGCTTAGATTGCTAGTAGGGTTATTCAGTTAAGAATTTTCTCTCCTCCAGGGGATCTGGTTTCCTGCATGAATGTGATTCCCATTAACTCATGCAGGCACATGTGTATATGTGCATACACAAATAAATAAAAATAAATTAATTACAAAATATCTTTCTCCACAAATTCCAGTAATTGGATGTGAGTTTGTTAGAAGCAGGGTAGAGTTAAGAGAATGGAAGCTGTAGAGGGCAGAGTTTCTAAGTTCATAGCAGGCCTAAGGGAGGGCAAGGGGTCAGTCGTAAGGTGACACAGACACAGGAAACTGAGGGAAACAGGGAGGGCAAAAGGAGGCAGGTTAGCCGAGGGGTAGGGGTGGGGTATGGGGCCAAGGGTGCTGGAGAGGTAGCTCATTAGTTAAGAATATTTACTGTTTTCTTCCAGAGGACGTGAGTTTGATTCCCAGTACCCACATGGCAATTCACAACTGCCTACATGCAACTTAAGTTTCACGGGATTGAGTGCTCTCTCTGACTTCTATGGGCTCCACACACATTTGGTGCTAAGGCAAAACGGGCAAAACATACATACACATAAAAAATGAAAATAAATATTTAAGGAAAGAAAAATTAGAACTAGTCATTTTATTAGTGTTAAATCGCTTGGTTTTTTGTTTGTTCTACAACACATTGAAAGGCAGGGGAAGTTTGCAGAGAAGTTTGCATTTAAACTGAAGACAATGAAGAGCCACTGAAAGACCCACATGTAGTCTGCATGCATGAGAAAGCATAAGGGCAGGCCTAGGGAACTGTGATGGAGCCTCTGTGATGAGGCTCTTTTTGCAGGTAGGCAAGCCCGCCTGCTCTGATACAGCAGAGCAGGGCCTGGTTGGCGGAGCTGTTTGCTTTACTTGAAGCCCCCCTTCTGTACCATTCGTGGGATAACTATTTTTGTCAACCTCTTTTCCTTTTGCTTCAGTGAGCTGATCTCAAATGTGAGAGAGAAGGGAAAAGAGAAAGCATTCTACAGCATGACACTTGCCTGTGTAAGACTTTCTGTTGTAGCTGTCAGTGTATACTCAGGCTGACAGTATGTACTTGGACACCAGCAGGGTTCACTAGACTGGCCTAATCTGTGCTGTTAGCCCCATCTGCTGGATCGTTTATGAAATAGTTTGTTCACTGGATATTTCTATTGGCTATAATCTATGCTATTATTTGTTCAGAAAAATAGAAGTGGAATTTACTATTCAATTCAAATTCATAATATAAATGTATTTCTGAAGTGAAGTGAAAATTATGGGGAGTTATACAGAATTATAACTCTTTTCATCCCGGTACTTTTACGCCATTTTATCAGAAAAAGTAAGAGCTAATATAAAGGCTTTATTTGAAAGAAGTATGAGAAGGCTTGTTTAATAAAAACAATTGGAACCACAAGGGACCACAGCAATTTTATAATCATGTCAGGGCTGACAGTTGATCTACTCAGTGACTTGCCTATTGCCCTGTGTGTGGCTAAGGTAAAGCTAGGAAAAGAAAGGGACCAAGGGAACATCCCCAGGTAAGCAGTGCTGAGCGAGTGAGGCATGCCGGCAGCACTGCTTAGGGGTGTGTGAGTAGATGCTCAGACACAGGGCAGAACACTGGCTCTGAGCATTGCCGTGAAGACCTCACGACAGGCTAACTTTCATCTTGACTTTAAAGAACTAACTAATGGACTTCATCCATTTAAATTTTTAGAGTCCATGCATTTGAAATCTTATAAACCATGACACTTTTGTGGTTCTTGTAGCATTTCTTAGGGGTACTACGGTTTTCTTGGTTTTAACAAGCCTGTTGAACAAGAACCTCTCTTAACTAGTTATGGTTGCAGTAGATGTATACAGTAGGCTTTGAAACTTGTTTATTTCAGTGCTGAGATCAAACTCAGGGTCTTATGCATGCCAGGCAAGTACTTGACACTAATCTCTACCCTTGCCCCCAGGACAGACAGTAATTTTATTCTTTTAAAAGTCAGTTTTCCCTTGGTGACATCTAGGCCAGTTGCCATGTCGTGCATTTTACACAGGGTTCTCATACTGGTTTCTGTGTATTTGGTGTACAGCTTCCCTGTACAGTTTCTGCTACAATGCCACTCTTCCGTGATAGGGACCATTTTATGCAGGGTACTGAGTTTATACTGATTAGTAGAAAATAAGTGTGTGTTCTGTACAGTCTTGACTGGGGTGCAGAGGTTCTTCCCTGACTTGCATTACCTGGTTCCTTGTCAGGGGAAATGCTCCTGCAGTAAGAATTGGGGCCTCTCTTGGGTCTGCTGAAGAGTGTGGTAGCTAGTTCTCACTCCCTGCAGATCCTCAGCCAACGTAGCTGACAGTGGCAGTTCCCTTTCACTAGGACCATATCCTCAAATGTAATCTATCAGGCAGAAACTTAGCCCTTTCTTGTACTTCAGCTATTCAAATGTCTGAGCCTTAAAGCAGTCAGTAACTATGATAGTAACTGACCTCACTTGTATTAGTCATCTTTCACATTGTTGTGGCAAGACATCCGACAGAAGCTACTTTGAAGTATTTGTTTGTTTGTTTGTTTGCTGTTGACTCACAGTGAGAATACCATGTCCAGCATGAGTGGAAGCTGAGGCAGTAGAGCTCACGGCCACAGGTCACATGGTATCTGTAGAGACGAACATGGGTGACCTGCCCTGCCTCCCTTCTCTCCTTTTCCTTCAGTCCAGGACCCCAGATTATGGAATGATGCTGTCCACATTTAGTGTGGGTCTCTCTGCCTGAATTATCCTAGTCTAGAAATTCCTTCACAACACAACCAAAAGTTGGCTTCCATAGTAATCCAAAGCATATTAACATGACAGTGTTCACTACCACATGAGGGACTTAGAGCCATCAGTAACTAATATTAACTACGTCACTTGTACCACTGAGACAGGAAACTCAGATGGGCTATGGCTGTCTGAATACAGAGTTACATATAAGGCTAAATTTATTGAATGAATGACATTAACAGCTGTGAAATATCCCCTATAAGAAAACTGTCTTGTTTATCAAGGTGCTTACCAAGTCATGAGACATTAATCCTAGAAAATGTGTGTACATATGTAGCATTCAATTGAATTTCTTTTTAAATTGTTTTCGTTCATTTCTCCACTGATCTTTTCTCCAGCCATATATTTGCTTCTCTAGATATATTTGATATAGTTGATATCCCTTCCTATTATAAGTAGATAAATACTCAGTAAATGTTTTTAGATTATTTCTAGGGAACCTTCAGCATTGTCTTTCCTCTCCCCCCTTTTCTTTTTTCCCCTCCCCATCAACCCTCTCCTGATACAAGGTCTCACTAAGCAGCTTTGGCTGACTTGGAATGTACTATGTAGAGCAGGCTGACAGCCAAGTCACAGTGAGCCACATGCCTCTGGCTTAAGAGTGCTGGGATTAAAGGTGTATGCCACCAGGCCCAACAGCTTTAGTCTCTTAAGATCCTAATTGTGATGAAAAAGTCCTGTTGCCTAGTATCTTTTTCTGATTATTTCTACATTAATCCAAGCTCATGTATGTAAGTATTTATCCTAGTGTACCTGCCTGTTTACTGCCTTGATTTACTCTATAAGTTTGTAGGCTTAGGGCATTAGGCTACACCAGATAGCCCAGGTATGGAGCAGGCTATCATGTGGGTTTGTACAACTACCCACTTCACTGTTCACGTACAGATCTTCTAACAAGGATATCCAGAGCATGTCCTCTCCATTGAGACATGTGATTATTTACTATTTGCTATTGTGCTTTTATTAACTGTTTGTGCTTATTAAAATTTATTAATCATAGTAATTTGAGGAAATAATTTTTGTAAGTCTGTAGAGGAGAAGCTCACTCTGGCACAAGAAGACTTGATTTCAAACAGAAATCAAATTGGAAACCAAAATAAATCAATTCAAGAACTGCAAGCCACCAAAGCTACTTTGGAGCAGGACTCAGCAAAGAAAGAGGCGCTGCTAAAGGAGCAGAGTAAAGCACTTGAGGATGCTCAGAGAGAAAAGGTAGCTCCCTCCCTACCTTACCTCAGACCCTAGAGGTACTGAGCCTGTGTGAGACTGTGTGTAGTCCCTGGAGGTCCTGTGTCTCATCACTACTGCCTTGTGGTGTCTGTTCAGTTTTCTTACTGTGTTTTGTGGTTTTATAAGCATCTTTTTCACACCATAGAACTTTCTGTTGTATTCCAAACTGGAATTCCCTTTAATTATAAAAATTGTGTTTTTAGGAGTGGGGATTGTGAAGCTGGAATGGGATTCATGATTTATGGCTCAAATTTTGACAGTTCTGACATACGATATTTAATTGTGTTTAACTGCAAGGATTTTAGCTTGAACACATCTTGTTTTAGTGTCAATTCTATCCCTAGTAGATGACTTAATTTTTAAAATTTTATTTATTTATTTATTTATAAACTATAAATTGAAAAGTCTACTCAAAATAGAGAACCTTATATAAAAGCAGTAATAGTAATAGAAGTTATAAAAACAAATTTTTACAGTATTTAATCTCAGTGTTGATATTATCAAGATAAACAGGAAGGGAAGATACGTAATCTAGTTAACCTCAGAGCGAGGTGCGAGTGGGGTCATAGATGCCAACATCTTAGCACACTAACTTTCAAGAAAGTGGATGCTTTATGTTTATTTATAACTTTCCTACAGTCTGTGAAGGAAAAAGAACTAATAACTGAAAAGTCTAAATTGGCAGAGATGGAAGAAATTAAATGTAGACAGGAAAAAGAAATCACTAAACTCAAGGAAGAACTCAAGTCCCACAAAGAAGAAAGCGTAAAGGTAGGTTAATATCCTATCTCTCTCTCTCATCTGTTGTAATTTTGTCCTATACATTTATGTGTATTAAATAAGAGAGACTGAGAAAGAATCCGTTATATGGTAGACAAGTTACTTTACTGTTTCCGACAAATCCTGTGGCCAGAGTGCTCTTTACTGCATGGTATCCATATCCATATTGAAACCTACTTTTATTCTCCGATTACTGAATAAAGAAAAGCAGCTGCAGGGTAAATTTAGATTGAAATGATGAAATGGGACACTGATTTGGAAAGTTCTGTTTATAAATAATAATTTACAAACATGTAGGACTTTAGATTTAATCTTATGGTTTAGCATTTTATCCCTTAGAAACATAGACAGTGTGTCGGTTGCAGAAGCTCTGTACCATGTGATTTGTTAAGTGTTGTGCAGTTTGATGGGAAAGCTCAGGTGCTCTCTCTGGGGCTCCCCGACAGCCTCTATATGTATGACCATATTCACCATTTGCCTCGTGCAGTTTGTCTCAGGTTCTTCTGTTCTTCCAGTCTGTGTGACTCTGTAAGTCAGTACATACTCACGACGTAATACTATGTTTGATGACTAAATGATTACATGTCAAAGGAGCAAACTGGAAGAAAGGTGTGGAGCTAAGTTTTAGAAGAAGTAATTAAAACACGGGTGTGTAGAACATTACCTCAGTGAAATTATTAGTGAGTAGGAAGTAAATATCTTGCATGTTAAATAAGTGGTTTGAAATATGGAACTTAAAGACTCCCTTATATCTGGTGGTATGAAAAGTTATATGAATTTCAGCTGTCATTTGACATATTGATTAAAAGTTGTCTTAGTGTGCTTTCTGTCTATCACATGCTGTGATAGAACTCCATGACCAAAAGCAACCTGTAAGAGGAAAGAGTTTGTTTGAGTTTGTAATTCTCAGGTCACATTCTATCACTGAGGAAAGTCAAGGTGGGAACTTGAGGCAGGAACCTGGCAGCAAGAACTGAGGCAGAAACCATGGAGAAGTGCTGTGTAGTGGCTTGCTCAGCCTCCTTTCTTAACAGCATACAGGACTACTAGGCCAGGGGTTGTAGCACAGTCAGATGGGCACACCCATATCAGTCAGGAAGATCCCTCTTAGGTTTCCCACAGGCCATCTGGTGGCAGCACTTTCTCCATTGAGATTCCTCTTCCCTTGTGTCGAGTTAACAGAAAGTTAGCCTGTACATAGGGATGATTTCTTTCTGGCTTTTTTAAACAGGAAGTAACAAATCTCAAGGATGCCAAACAACTTTTGATTCAGCAGAAATTAGAACTTCAAGGCAAAGTGGACTCACTGAAGGCAGCTCTTGAGCAGGAAAAGGAGAGTCAGCAGCTGATGCGAGAGCAGGTGAAGAAGGAGGAAGAGAAGCGGAAGGAAGAGTTTTCTGAGAAGGAAGCAAAACTGGTCAGTGAATTAACTTAATAGCAGGAAATGTACTTTAAAGTAGAGCTTTGAATCAATCCAGTAAGATTTTTCTACCGAGAGACTATGAGTGGAATGGATGAAAACTGACAACAGAAACTTTGGGTTGGAATTACAACAACTGAAGCCTGCTTTTCCTTCCCTGCATGTGTTTACCTCAGATGAAGCATCTGGCTTTTCTTTATTGAACTGACTCCAATGTCACCAGATAGCTTTGCAGAATGTTCTAGTCGATAATGGAGGTTTGTGTTATAGCTCTGGTGGTTTGAAAGCAGAGGAAGGGGTTGCACTGAGGCAGGAGTGCTGAGCTTTGTCGATAGGATATCTTATTATTCCTCTACCATGTGCATCTTCCCCAGTCCTGGCTCACAGGAGAATTTCAAATTGTGTCACTTTATTTGTGTCTACTGAGAATCTTATAGACCCTCATTTCTGCATGGCTTTTGAGCAAGCCTATTTAAATTACACATTTGGTTTGCAGAGTCAGGATTTTAGTGTATGAGATAAAATGTTCTCCGCCTCCTTTCCAGGAGAAGCAATATCATTTATATCTTTGAAGTTTTAATTTTAATGAGTAGAGATATTATTTTGTACCATTTATAATAGCTTCTCCTTCCCTATTTTTTCTCAGCATTCTGAAATAAGAGAAAAGCAAGCAGGAATGAAGAAACACGAAGAAAACGAAGCTAAGCTTACCATGCAGGTCACAACATTAAATGAAAACTTGGGTACTGTGAAGAAGGAGTGGCAGTCTAGTCAACGGAGAGTTAGTGAGCTTGAGAAGCAAACGGATGACTTACGGGGTGAAATTGCTGTCTTAGAAGCAACTGTTCAGAATAATCAAGATGAAAGAAGAGCACTCCTAGAGAGGTGATTGATGTCTGATGAAATTAGTACTTGCAGGGCATGGTGGTGGAGGAGGAAGTGCAGGCCTGCCTTTAATCCCAGCCCTCAGGAGGCAGAGGCAGGTGGATCTCTGAGTTTGAGGCCACCCTGGTCAACAGAGTGAGTTCCAGGACAGCCAGGGCTACACAGAGAAACTTTGTCTGGAAAAAAGCCTAATAATAATAATAATAATAATAATAATAATAATAATAATATTTGTCTGTATTATAAATAATAGGAATATTGTCATTCTACCTTTTCCCACTAGGCCAAAAATTGACAAGTATGTAATCTCTGCAGGTATGTAAGCAACTGTTAAGAAAAATCAGAGTTTAAAAGAAATTAAATAGCTGAATTTAATGTATGTGTATAAAATTACCAAAGTATTCCATTATCTCTATTCCAGAAAGGTCTTTAATAATTTCTTAAATATTAACTTTGTCTTTGCAATCTATTCTGTAAGGTGTCTTAAAGGAGAAGGTGAAATAGAAAAGCTTCAGACCAAAGTCCTGGAGCTGCAGAGAAAGCTAGATAACACAACTGCAGCCGTGCAGGAGCTGGGCAGAGAAAACCAATCCCTCCAGGTAAGGCTCCTGTGATTCCGGTACTTTCTTATCCTCCAGTTTCTCTCTCAGTAAAAATAGACTTTTACCTTTAGGAAAAGCTTTCAGGGTTGAGGATGTACCTCAGTGGTAGAGAACTTCCCTGTCCATATGCAGGGGCCTGGGTTCCTTCTCCAGTACTGCATAACACAGAGAAAACCAAAAGGACAATAAAACCCATGCTTAATAAATGTTTTCAGATAAATACTGTCTGCTAAAGACCAGCCTCTACCTGGTCAAGAGCTCTGAGAAAAGGGGTGCCTAGGAGCGGCAGAACGAACAACTTTGAAGTCAAAGCATGGGTCCAAGCTGGCAGCCTATGTTCTGCTTAAGATGGCTTCCTAGACAGGTCTCTGTAGATAACTCTTGGCTCTATAGTCTGCTCGAGACAACTCTCTTCATACAGCTAGCTTTCTGCTGGAGGGAGCATTCTCTTCTTGAGACAGCTCTCTCTGCTAGTAAACATTCTAAAAGTTCTCGGGATAGCTCACAGGTTTTCTGACCAGACTTTTATAAATCTTTGGACTGTCCACCCAAGTCAGAAATCCTGTTAGGAAAGTTCTAGAAGTAATTCTTGGGTTTTTCAATCACAGTCAGAAAGCCAGAAAAAAATTCTAAAAGAGCTGTGTTTGTTCTTTAAGTAATTCTTCGGATTCCTGACCAATGTAAGAAATCCTGGAGTGTTAATAAGAATAATAAAAAGAAACCATGTTAGAAAAATTCGAAAAGAGCTATATGTTCACTCTGTAGAGATCTTCAGACAGCTCAGCTCACAATAGGAAAAACAAATCAAAGCAAAACAAAAAACTGTGCTCATTTCTTGCAGACCCAAAGCCCAGTCTTTATTTTAGTTCAGCAGTTAAGAGCACTGACTGCTGTTCCAGAGGTCCTGAGTTCAATTCCCAGCAACCACACAGTGGCTCACAACCATCTGTAATGGGATCCGATGCCATCTTTTTGTGTGTCTGAAGACAGGGTACTTATATTCATAAAGTAAATTAATTTAAAAAAATTCAGTCTTCTATTCTAAGCTCTTTCTTGACCATCCCATGATCACCATTCTATAACTATATTTTTTTAACATTACAAAAGAATTCAGAGATCTGCCAGCCTTTGTAAATTTATCTGGGTGGGACCTTGCCCTTTGATCCCCGCTCCCTCACTCTCTTTATCTCCTTCTTTAGTATCTTTCTCATAAGCTGGCTCATAGTACATCTGCCTCTGTTCTCTTAGATCTGTGAAGCTCCTTATACAATTCATATTGCTTCCTTATATTTTGCATAGTTGAGAAATTACATATTTTGGAACTCGTGGTTTTAGAGTTCTTTCCCACAGTCTTGAGGGCTGTCCTGGAGATCTCAGGGTTTATCTTTTTACTGAGACATTAGCTACACCCTCAACTTCTAGACTCATGTTGTCTCTGAGTGCTTATCATGGAGTGATTAACCTTGGCAGAGAAGACATTTTTTGAGGGAGGAGCATGGAAATACATACAGTATTATACAAACAAGCCTTGTTGCCTCCACAGCCATCAACACTCATGGAAGGCCATGTGCTGCTGGCTCTGTTCCAGGGGCAGGAACCATGACATTCTCTCTTACATGACCATGCAGAACTGGCCAACTGTCCTTGTAGAAATAGTTTGTAGATTTTATGAGTAATTATGTGAAAGATAAAAAGGTAGTTGTTTCAGAGACCTCTTGTTTGAGAGCAACATCATTTTAGGTTTGTCACAAAGAAATTTTAAAAATTCATGAACACAAAGGGATAAATAAGAAATGATCTCAAGCCAGGCCTGATGGTACAGATCTTTAAATCTATCGCTATGAAGGAAGAGGCAGGGAGATTACTTCAAGTTGGAAGTCAGCCTGGACTACAAATCAAGGCCTTGTCTCAAGCAGGGTGCGGCAGGGTGGGGAAGTGGGGCAGGGGAGCTAGCGAAAGCAAAAGTGAACAAAAATGACTTAGGTGTGTTCTCACAGTCATGAGGAAAAGTTTGCTGTTGTGATACAACAAATGTAAAATTGCCACAAGCTTCACAATTGCCAGACTTTTGTAGTTGCCAATGCCTCTGAAAAATAGGAAAAACAAAACAAAACAAGAAGTCTGCTCTTCTCTGCTAGCTAATCCATCTCATGCAGACCAGTCTTTATTTACATAGCAATGGCTAACTTTACTTAATTTTGTTTTGTCATTCAGATTTATGAATGTAGCTATTCTGACAAATGGAATAGTATTTCTGACCTTAAAAGTTTGTTTCATATAGCATAAAGTCAAAATTTTATAAATACCTGCAACAAATAACCAGTTCATCATTCTATAAAATGTTATATAGTCTAATGTATCAAACCTTTTTAAAAACAGATCAAACACACACAAGCATTGAACAGAAAGTGGGCAGAAGACAATGAAGTGCAGAACTGCATGTCCTGTGGGAAGTGCTTCTCAGTCACAGTGCGGCGGGTGAGTGGCCCCAGCGCTGAGCTATGGGCTCCTTAGCATCAGTCTACGTAGGCTAGGTTCTGGTTATCTGTGCGTTTGAATCTTAGTTTTAAATTCAGTCCCTTCTGTTGTACTGACTATTCTCTGGAGCAGTTGTTTTCTGAAGTCATGAGAAGATACTCAATGTGTGTTTTAATTATATGTGAGTTCTTTTAAAAGAAGCAAAAGGAGAACGATTTAAAGAAATGTACTATAGATAAGTCTATTACGTTTAAATTCCGAGTGAAGACAGTGTTCCTGGGGCTTTTGTGAATAGGAAGAGTTTTCCGTTTGACTGGAGCACTTTAATGCTTTAGGAGAAGGGCTGCCTCAAGTTCTCTTGGGAATTCTAGGTTAGAAGCAAAGCCCACTTAAAATGTTACCACAGTGTTTGATTAGTTTACAGGTTAAATTACACAGGGGATAAACTCAAATACTCAGAGATATCATCAGACCTTCATCCCGTGCTTTGTAACAGTCATATATCTTTATAAAGCTCTTGCTATAGTGTCTGTGCTTGAAACTATTTAATTTTTGTCTTACCAGCATCACTGCCGACAGTGTGGAAATATCTTCTGTGCTGAGTGCTCAGCCAAAAACGCCTTAACTCCTTCTTCGAAGAAGCCTGTTCGTGTCTGTGATACATGTTTCAATGATTTGCAAGGATAGCGGGTTATCACAACTGCAGAGTAGTATCACACTAACATTAGACTTTTAATAAATTGATTTGGACTCTGGTTGCATACTAGGCCAAATTGGAATTCGTATATTTTGGAATGTTACCAGTATCCAGTAAAACTCTTCTATTTTTGTGAGACTTGGGTTCATCTTTAATTACTTTTTTCCATTAACCCCTAAAACAGCTTTCATGCCAAGGTCAGAATTAGCCAATGAAATGTAAATAATCTTTGGACAGAAAATAGCAATGTATTTTTTTAAATATAATTTAATTATTCACAAGTGATGAATACAATTCCTTTGCTTCTTTCTCTCAGATTATATGTACAGAATGTCTGAATTGTTCCTATCACTTGTTGCGGTTTTGTTGCACAATAACACAGTGATTCTATTCTCTGGGTGGAGTCATGCACAGGAATGTAACACTTTCTGTTTTTCTCCTGTATAGGTCTATAGCTCAATTATGTTGTTGTGTTATACATATTACTTGAGTGTTCTAAATGCAGTGTATGCTAAATGATGTGTTAACCATGAATTTGAGTGTAGGTTTTGTTTGGGCAGTATTGACTAAATTCTCAAGTAGATTTGATGAACTCCTATGTAAAGTTAATGGTACTTCTGGGATTGTATTTATGAAATGAGTTAATTTGTATTTCTCTATCTTATTTCAGACACTCACATACTGTCCCCTAAAAAAAATTGTATATAACTTCCCTTCTTGAGCTGGAGAGTGAGTAGGAGAACTGTGTGGTGGCCTGGTCTTGGTTTTTTGCTGGTGGAAAGTTTTCTGAAATGATCTCATAGCACAGCCTCACTCCCTCCTTTCAGCTTCTTTAGGAAGTTTGCTTTCCAATCTTTGTAAGTGTAGCCCAGCCTCACTGTAAATTGTGCTTACAGTTGAACCTTTTTAAAGATAGGAACTGATACTGCTAATGTCATATCTGTGAAGACAAAATCAAACGGTAAGGAAACAGTAAAGTTCTTCTTTAGACCTTCTCTAACCTAATAGGAAAAACTACATTGACAATTAGAAAGCTAGCTTCATGTCTCTGATGAGGGTTCCATATTAACTGGGGATATTTTAACTTTGAAAAATAGTGCTATGAGATTACAAACCAGAGTCCATATAGCCCCACCCCTCCATATACCTAGGAGCTCCTAAATTATGATAAAAACAAAAACACAGTTGCTTGACCCCTTAAGGTCATTTGTCGCCAACCGATAAACTTGTTATCAGAAAGCATTTGAAGGCTGAACTTACTACATTCTAGTTTTTGAATTATCTTTCTGAAGAAGAAATATAAACTTACACATCAAATCATTGCAATCATTTAATAATAATAATAGCAGAGAAAGATAAGAGCTAATATTTCATTTGTAAGAAAGAATTTGTATTACACACTGCTGTCAGAAGTATGCTGGAATCTTCATGTTTTTATGACATACTTACATAAACAAGAGACTGACATACAATTTTTATTTACTTAGCAAAGTTAAACCTTGCTTTCAGTAATTACTAAGGGCACAGATTATATTCCAGGACTTGGATAACTATATATCCTTTAGCTTATATGCTGAAGTGATACAATGGCTCTATATTAAAAATAATATTTGGGTAATACAGACTGAGCTGTTTATGCATTTTATATAATTGTGAATTTTTTCAGGTAGTCCTAATTCTACATTTTTGGTTTTTGCATATAAATACTTTGAAGTATGTTAAAAATGCAGATATTTACAGCACTACTTTGTGAAAATTCTGGATTAAAATATTTGTTCATTTCATCCTTTAATTGAAGACACTGAAGACTTTCTTTTTGAGCATCTCTACTTCTCAAAAAATAGAAGTGGCCACAAAGAAAACTGTATGTGTTTATGGTAGTTTTCTTGTCTCCCCCAATCATCTTATGTCATAGGTCCCAAATAATGTCGGCCACGCCACTACACTGATGACACGATGAAGCCACACAAACCATTGCTCCTCTTAACTATTACCAATTCAGTACGGACTAGAAACAAAAAGTTAAGATATTTTTCTCATTTAATTAAAAAGTCTTGTGAGTTCTTTCTGGCTGTACATTAGATGTTTCCTAGTAGTATTGTGTTGTCAGTGAGTTGGAGTGGCCACGTACAGAGTCCCTGGCTATCATGCAAAATTGGCATCAGGTGTTGGCAAACTGCAAACTCTAGCACAGAAATGGTAGTTAAAATCAGGTTTTGCTGGGTTTGTGTACAAAAAACTGTATGTACAGAATATTTGTAATAGGTAGCAGGCAAAGCTGCTGATATAGGACGTATTTGTTTTGAAGAAAGGAAAGAAGGAAACAAACACAAAAACCTCAGCGCAGTGTACAAGTAAACATTTTGTTCAACTACCTCTTAAAGTGGAATTAGCTCGTTTAATAGTTTCCTTATAGTAATATTAAATAGCGACTGACAAGTTTACGTTCCCATGCCTCTTAAAAGGTCTTCATGATTACTTTCTATAGTTTTGAGGTCTTTATGGCTACTTTTTTACTCTTGCATTTGCATAAGATGTTTAGCCTCTAAGTGGAAGGCAAATGACAGCCGTATATTTTGATATTTGTGACCTGTTTAACTATAGCAGTTTTTTTTAAATGCACTTTGGCTATAAAAACCATGGATAACTTGATCTATAAGATTTAAATGTGCCATCAATTTAGTATTCCTAGACATAAGCTTGATGAGTGATCTTCTATAATTATAATGTGCCACATTTTTCCATGTCTTAATTGCCCTTTGCCTGATTTTCAATGATCAAATTGTTATTGTTGCACATGTGAATACTGTGTATAAACTTCCTGAATTTATGTAAAGTTGTATAATATAGAATAAAGAAACTCCACTGTGTTCTTTCTGTAAGAAGTAATGAACTTACTATAACATGGTCCAGCCACAAGTCTGACATTTTATGCTTCTCTGAGTTGGCTCGTATACCCGTAGCCTCTGTGCATACTTTTGCATGAGTATTTTCTCCTTTAGCTTTTGGGTTCATTATTTATATTGTGTTTACTACTTGTGATCATGTAGTTGTGCCTTATTTTGTGAAAGAGTTTAGCTCAGTAAATACTGTAATTTCTAATCCCAGTGGTTAGAAAGTTAATGACTATAAATAAATATAACTGATAAATTATAAGACAGCATTTAAATCTGTGTAAAGAACAATGGAAGGATCCTTACTGAATTGCCACTTCTGTTTTTTCATATGTTAAAGATGATATTAAAGACCATTTCTTTCTAGTAGATGTTTTCCAATGACTATAATTGTTTTGCTTGCTAGGAGAACATGCTATTGGCTGTTTTTGTAAAAATTCACCAAATATTAGGTCTTTGCCCTTGGATGCAGTAGGGCCATGTTTTAGTGGTGTGTACCTTACAATAGTAATTAAATTCCTGATCCCAAGGGAAATCATTAATGCCATTTTGGTTGACATGGTCTCTCTTCATCCTTCAGACTACTTTGTAGAAAATGAGCAAAGCTAAAAAGAAATATAAAAAAATATAATCTGTCTTTTCATTGTGTATATACGTTTAATACCCACTTGGCCATTTAAAGATACTTTTGTGAAGATCCAATACCCAAATAGTTTCTGTTACCTTTTTCCTATATCCTGCTGTTCCAGAATGAATTCTTTATTTCCCTATTCAGCTCAAATGTTCATTAAACTGAGGAATTTAATATGCACATCTTAAGCATGTGACATATCATATAGTCGATGCCATTCTGTGCGCTGTGTATGTAGAAGTCATATTTTTAGGTGACCTGTCCTAGAGCTATTTGTATTTTTTCTCCTAATTTCCTGTGCTAACATTTCCCTTAATGATATTGGCAGAGAAGACTAGTTCTTATGCTTATAAATGTGTGATATCTGGGCTAAAGGAATCCCGGAAGTTACCTCATCTACTTTATTACTAAAACTCCCTGAAAAGTGAGCATCAAACTCCCTTCTTAAAACCCATTTATATAGTCTGAAGTTTCTTCATAAATCTTACCTTGAAAAAATCTATTTAGCCTTTTGTGGGCATAATAACTTTTAGTTCTGTACAGATGCCATCATTAGGAATTCACTAGATGTATATTCTTTGCCTTTCCTCCCCCTGTTAATTTTTTTTTCCTGTTTAATTTTTTAAGCTGGCATGGGTTCACTGTGGTGTTTTTTCATATAGACATCTTTATTCTTGCCCATCATTCGCTCCTGTCCGCTTGCTTATTCTAGCAGGTTACTGTTTCCTCTGCGATGCTCTCTTCTCCTGTACTCCTTGGATGGCCTGGCAGTCCTGTAGACACTGCTTCTCCGCTAGAATAGTGCCTGGGCCTTGCACAGCAGCCTTTCTGCTGCTCCTGGCCCAGGTGAGTAGCTACATACAGCTACCTCAAGCAGAAGTACTCTATCCTTCACCTCAGCTTAATTAAATGAATCAACTAAGGCATTAGCTGTCTTAGGCAAATTTGATAAATTTATTATTTCCACTCTGTAAATTACAAAAGGTACCATGCCTGAAATTGAAATTTGTAGACTTTCACTGGTATATTCTGACCCTAAGGCCATTTCCTTGAATGAAATTAATAGCATATTCCTTCACAATAAATATATTAGTTGATTTTCTTGATAATTCTAGTGAAGGTTTAAATACTGTCAGATGCAATTAAGCAACTGCAGTGTTAACACATATATGCAATCAAATCCAGAAAATAATTTTTTTGGCAAACATCATCATTCTTCAAAGAATGAAGCCAAGACAACATACCTCACTGTTTGAACTATCGTAGCAAAGTGCTAACTGGTAAATGGAAAATAAATATTTATTTTCTTTCTTAAAACAGTTTAGTTTTCCCTTTGAGTTCTCTTCTTTCAAGTTAGAACACTGTAAAAATACCTAAGATAGTTAAACACACTTGGAGAATAGGAATTTTAAAGCTGATACCAAAATATATACCTTTATTTCTTGATATATTCAAAGAAATGAAACCTAGTATCAAACATCATCACTGGGTTCAAGGTAGGACTATAAAGCAAACAATTTACAAGTGACACAGGAAAACTGATGCCATTAGTGTATGTGTTTAGAGTAAGACTAGAGTTCTGCTGGTACTTCCTTCATCACTCACCCTTTGCATGTGTGGCACCCACTCACGCCTCTCAGTTCACATCAGACTGAAGCTCTACAAGAGAGTCTGGATATCAGTAGACATTTGCTAGAGGCTTCCTGCCATTCACTTTGTTACAGTCATTATTCCTCTAGACTTAGGACTCTCCTGGCTCAAACTCTCAAGTTGTAGAGTACACTTTGAATGCATATTTTTTCTTGTTATTACTAGATAGATGAGTCCTTTTAAAAATGTTTAAATGAATAAACATCTTAATCCGTAACCTGTAAAAAAGTTTACCATTTTAGATCCCTAAATGTCAAGGGATTGTGAAGGTGATGTAAAGAAAGATATTTCCTTGGCTTCTTGACTCTTGGTTCAGCCAGAGTTTCCTTCTGTTACTTGTGCTATCCATGTTTTCTGTGGAAAAAAAAATACACGTGTGTGTGTGTGTGTGTGTGTGTGTACATATATACACATCTGAATTAGAACTGAAAATTTCTCACATATTTATATTAATAGTCCCCTTTGTAATTGTTGACTTTCTTCTTGACATCCACTATAAACACTTGTGATGAGACAGGAAATTCCAAATGGAGGAAACTAGTTTGGTGTGCAAGTTGGATAGACAAGCTTGGACAGTAAGATAGGAGCTGCAGTATTCAGAGCTGAGTAATTAGAAATATTGCTACTGAGAACATAAGTCGTTAGAAAGCTGAATTTCTTGAATACCAATGAAAAAGTAGTTTGTTAATTAATGGTGTAGTTTCTAAAACACCCTGGTGTGGGTGATCTAGCAGATTGAGTTCTTAGGTTCTTAGGGAATGCCAGAAATGGTGGTAAACCTGTAATTGTAGAATGTGGGAGTCTGAGGCTGGGGGATCATGAGTTTGAGGCCAGCTTGGTAGATCTCTTAAGGCATGTAGTGAGACTAGGTCTCAAAAAAAAACCAATAATAATAATAATAATAATAATAATAATAATAATTTGCACTTATTATCTGGCCATGTTGTTGCTTTGATGGAAAACTTACAAGAAGGACAATGACAGGAACCTTTAAAAGATAGCCAGGTCAGGGTCAGTCAAGTGCTTATTTTTCTCCACTGCTGTAAGAACAATGATCTAGTTTCAAAGACTGAAGAACAGGCTTGGTATGGATCATTGTGCCAAACTCACTGCCTTAGAGCCTCACATTACATGTTGGAGATGATTACATGTTATTTTTATTTAGCAATTGATTGTAGCATCTAAAAGGTGAGTTAATGTGATCGAAAGCATTTATTTCCCTTATGAAAGAAGCTGAGGAACTGAGGCAGCTGTTGGTTGTATGGCAGGCGAAAGCAAGAGAGGCTGTGTGCTCTGCAAGTGAGGTTTCTGTGCAGGATATGGAACTGTCTCTGCTCTTCCCAACATCTACCTCCTCCAAAGCTGGAGAAGAAACACACAAAATATCTCTTTCACCTTTAAGAATCAAAAATTTGCGAAATGAACTCAGATGTTTTCCATGTGGGCTTGTAATAAATAATGCTGATATACACTGTCAATATTGTTTCATAATATGTAAAAAAAAAAAAAAAAAAAAAGTGTTTCTCAGCCCCCAAACTAGAAAACAGTATTAAGAAGACAAGAAAGTAATGTAATGTGAGCTCCAAACAATTTCTTAGTACAAGCACCTGGGGTTTCCCTTTATTTGGTCCTGGTTTGTTTTGAGAGCAGGAGGCTTACATAGGATATGATAAGGTTTACCCTTTAATTTGGTGTTTGCTTTAATAAGGATAATAGTTGATAAAAGAATGCAACGGGATTCAGTGATAGAAAATGGTCTTATAGGACAAGCTAAGCATGATCAGGGAATTTCCTGTTTGCATATGTAAATTTATATAATAAAAACATAAGAATTAGTGTGATTTCTTTATGCCCCCCCCACTCCCTTTAAAATGTTACACTTCAAAGAGATGTCATAATAAAACAAGGCTTATAAATAGGATGCTGAAAAAACATAAAGCCACGGGACACTTCCCAGTGAGTCAAAACAAACAAACAAACAAACAAACAAACCAGAACTATTGGATTCAAGTGCAATGCATTATCTATAAAAGTAGATGAAATGTGAAGAGAAGCAGAATGAAAATAACGGTCATCTTGTGTTTCAAAAGTCATCCGTTCTGACATTTTCTGACTGGTCTGGAGAAGACAGAAGACACTGAGACAACAGGACAGAATCTTCGGTTTAAGCAGGACCTCCCCAAGGTGGAAGTCTATTCCTTGGATTATTAAGTAGACATAAGAGGTAAAATTCAGCAGCTTATACATTCTTTCTATATTTTTTAATATTCAAAGAACCACAGCAGGGCTATTTCTTGGTCTTAGCAAGTCCTGAACAGAAACAGCAAGTGACATGTTGCTGACTCTCTTCAGGGTCAGTGCTGCCTTAAGTTTGTAAATTTACCTCAGACCTAACTGAGGTAGGTTGGACTCTGTTTCTGAATCAAATGAATTTGAGACTTCTTGCTAGCAGGAACTGTTCCTGCATTCCAGGTGCTACTGCTACTCCAGACCTCACAAGTGCCTCAGTCTACAGGGGAGTCAGCCGATGTGGGATCAGGAGCCCAGCTTCTCTGGGGTGAAATGACTTAAATGTATTAAGTGGTTTCCTGGGAAAATGACTTGGCTGTTTTTACTCATGAGTCTCCTGTGGCAAGTGGGGCTTCAAGACATCATGTTGCTATTGGCCGATGTTTGGACTCTACCATCCTCAAAACCTGAAACTGCAGTTCCAGTTGACACTCATGTTTGGGGATAATATGGACATAAGGGGCTTCACAGAACAAAAGGACCTGGTCTGGCCACTTGTATAAAGTTCAGTCATGAGGCAATATATGACCAGAAGTTACTTTCTGATATTCTAATATAAAAACCAGATTGGTTTTAACATATCTATTGCAATTGTGTCATTTAAGGCAATAGCAATGGGTCACTTGATTCCTACTTAGACATGAGCAATTGGAAATGAAATGTTGGCTAGTTTTTCCCGTCACGATCTTATATTTGATACAGTTGTAGTTTGGAATCAAGTGTCTGTCCTTTTGGTGCCCATAATCTTTCCCACTCTAAAACTTCTCTGCCTTATTTAAACAATCACAATAATACATCAGAGGAACAGCAATATGTTAAAAGGAACAAGATGTGCTATGGGTTCTTTATGATGAGGAAATTTTACAAAAGTAACAGAAAAAAAAATCCACCAAGATAACATCCGTTGGTGGGCCAGGTATAAAAATCCAGAGTTTATGGGACTTGCCTTAAAAGATTATAGACTGAGTTGTTCTCAGATGTACCTGTGCGTTGGTATCCTTGAGAAACATGACTTGTTGATTATTACTTCACTTTGTAGTGCATGAGATCTGACTTGGTGTTCAAGAACAGCATGCAGCTCTAACAGAATCCATGTGGAAATATCTACAGCCTCATTCAGAAGCATATTTAGAAATTATAGAATGTACTGTTTTGTTGTGCTTAATTTTTGTAATCCAAAGGAAATCATAAAGAGAAACAGATAGACATCCAGGAATCTTGTGTCTTCTAAAGAAAGAAGAAAATGGGGATTAAAACAGAAAGCAGAATTTTTATTGGTTTTGGTTTTTTTATGATTTTTAATCAAAGAGCCTTTCATAAAACAAGAGGTGAAAAGGCTAGATGTCCAGGGAGGCTCTGTCAGCAGAAAACTGCATGTTGATTTTGACTTGATTTCTTCCAAAAGCATAGCTTCCAACTCAAAAGATACTGTATTTCTGGTTCATTTCCAGTGGGTCTAAGATAGCTTGTATAGTTTTTGAAGTGGCTTTCGCTAAGCTCAGGTCAAATCCATCAGCTAAATGAACCTGCAGCATTTAGCCTCATGAAGCATCTGTCTGGGAGTCACTGCCAAAGGCACACATTCAACACAGACACGTGCACGCGCATGCTCTCTCACACACACACACACACACACACACACAAAGGCAAATGCACACAAAATTGTGCTTTCTATGCACCAGACTTGAACCCTCATTCATATCTTGAAGCTCCTTCTCTCAATATGGCCCATATCTGGAGCAAGGAAATAATTATGGTAAAATGGGGTCATATGGGAGAGAGGACATGATCCCAATGAGTCACCGGAGAGCTCTGTGTGCCCTGTGGGGACACAGAAAGATAGAGGTGTCTGCAAGCCAGAAAGAATACCCTCCCCATGAACCACTAGTGAGAGTTGGCAGATGCCCTGACCTGCCTCCGAACTACCAGAAAATCTGTCTTTTGAAGTGTACTGTTTTTTTTTTTTTGCTATTTTGCACAATAGCCCTCACTGACTACAGTGACCGTGTCTCATACTCTATGATGTCTTTTTAAATGTTTAAGTATTCTCTATGCAACCTAATTTTATTAACTTTTTATTTTCACTTTTGGTAGTCACTTCAGGCAGATGAGCCTTTCTATTTCTTCGAAAGACTAAAACAGTGGGAGAAGAGATGTCAGATATGTAATCAAGTAATTAGGAAGAAAACTGCATGCACTTGGGTGATTTAACAGGAAAGATATTCTGATTAGAAGTGGGATGTGAAGTAACTAGAGCAAACATAGGGAAACATAGCAAGCCTTTTTAGTTTTTATATTTGTTATATGTGTGTATATGTGTTATTCTAGGCGTTATTTTTTACATGCCTTACTCCCAGAAGTGAGGTGGCAAAGTCTGAATTAATATCTAAACATTTAGGATTTAGTCATATCCCTTTCAGATTAGAGGAAAGACTACAAGTACATAGAAAACATGTTTTATTATGTTGACTCATTCTAGAATGTTAAAAAAAAAGGTGTATTCCATAATTTAAACAGATACTTTCCTTTTCATAAATCAGATGATGACAAAATTACTGATCATTCCTCAAAAAACCATTATGCCCTTGGTTGTGCCCTTCCCCCAGCCTTGAGCAGGCTAAATAGACCTTAAGTGTTTGTCACAGTTGGTCTTCTTAGCCTACCTAGGGTGGAGTCTTCTGCCTTGCTATATCTGCAATTTCCTACAGGAGCAGACTGCCTGCTGAGCTTGCTTTGCAACTCCATCCAGCTAAAACAAAGAACGGGTCTGTGTTATATAGGCTTGCCCTGTATAAACTCAGAGCTGAAAGTTAAACTTTGAGCCTTGATCAGAAACCTTTGTCTTGGCTTCATCCTTCTCTCACCCCACCATCCTTTTTCATTTCCAGCCTCCCTTTCAGGTACCCAGTTCATCCATGGCTGCTGGACAGTTACACTCGGTGTAAGTGACCTTTATAAATTTCTGTGGCCACATATCCCTGGAGAACAGATCCCAGCTTCCCTTGCAGCTAAACATAATTCTTTAACCTCTCAGTCATCTTCATTAATACTGGGCTAAGTGTTTCCATTCCTGCTCTCCTTTTCCCTGGATTGACTGTAGACATAAAATGTTACCGTTTTGAGGGGCACACAGAAGATACAACAGAGCAGAGGGAACCTGGGTCCCTTACCACTTCAAAAAGTAAGTCAAACATATGGCTCAGAATTTAACCCAAGAGAAAAAAAAAATCAGTGGTTCTCAAGCAATGGGTCATGACCCCTTTGAGGGTCCCGTATCAGATATCCTGCATATCAGATATTTACACCATGATTCATAACAATAGCCAGATTACAGTTATGAAATAGCATTGAAATAATTTTTGCATACGGGCTCACCACAATATGAAGAACTATGTTAAAGGGTCACAGCATTAGGGAGGTTGAAAACTATTGCTTTAAGTAATTATATCTGTGTCTGCTTACTGAATCTAGATAGCACTAGATCTTTGTCTTAACTTGGGTTGACATAATAAGATGTTCTAAACTTGGTGACTCAAACATCAGAAATTCATTTCTCACAGACAAGGAGGCTGAGAAGTCCCAGAGCCAAGCACTGGCCCACAGAGTCTCAGCAAGGGCTATCCCAGAGCATCCCTCCCCTACCCCAGCTCTGTAACAGCCTGACCAGCTGTGGTTCCTCAGGTGCAACAGCTCTTGCCCAACTGCTTGTCTGCAGGCACTTACTCTTCTGATTAATAATACCAATCATTCTTTTGGGAGCAGTATATGTGACCTGTATATGGCCTGAATTCCATTAGGGATGGTTATGTTCCAAATTAGGAAAACTACCAGAAGGTAGATGTCATTTTTCTTTTGGTAATGATTTAACAAAACTAAATATAATGATCCTGCTTTATAGGGGCAAAGTGAAATGTATACACACTGTGAAGTCTTTTCACGCTGGACTTTGATTACTGCCCTCCATCACCTTGGAACAAAGTTTAGGTACAATTTCTCTTGCCCATTAGCTTACAGCCATTGATAAGTGAAAATACGGCTAAGATGTTGGGTTCTAAAATAAGTTACTTGTTTATCTGTGGAGTTTAATTTCCCTTCCTAGAGAAGGTGCCTGTTGCCAGTGACAAGAGGTTTTCTGTCAGGTGTTCTTTGAAAAAGTGCTTCTTCAAACCCTGGCAGAACAAGGGAGAAAATAAAAGAGATATTTAGGAAATACTTATTTAGAAAATAAAAGAGATTGCTAGCAAATGGAAATGAATGTGTTCAAGGAGCTAGGCCAGGGAGCTCCATCACTGGAGTTCACTTAGAAAGTCTAGTCCAGTGCTTCTCAACCTTCCTAATGCTGAGATCCTTTAATACAGTTCCTTGTTGGCATCCTTTTGCCTTGTCTGAACGCTGCTGAGAATTGCTAAGAGTCTTTTCGATAGAGAAACCAGAGCCAACCCCTCACACCTGCTGTGCCCGAATCCCAGCTGTGCCGGATCAAAGCCACAACCTGCTTGCTAATCCTGCTATCAAGAAGCAGACCTGCTGTTATCTTTGCTGTTTGAAGTCATTTGTTTATTGTAAACAAATCACCTTCCTGAGAGTCGCCTTTTTGTCTAGAAGCTATATTTATGCAAAATTGTGCTCTTTGTGTGGTTCCACATTTTGTACCTCTGGATATTTAAGCCCAGCTTCCCCCAAAGTAAAGTTGCGCCTTGATAGACTCTACTTGGCATCTTTCCTTCTTTTCTGCGCCTGCTTTTCTTTATAGGTCCAGTCCAATCTCCAGCCTGAGGTGACCCACGGACCCTGAGTAGTTCCGATGGCCGGACTTATCAGTTCCTCATACTGTGGTGATCCCCAACCATAAAGTTATTTTGTCGCTACTTCATAACTGTAATTTTGCTACTGTTATGAGCAATGTAATGTAATATCTGATGTAATATGTAATGTCATAATGTAAATATCTGATATGCAGGATATCTGATATGTGACCCCCCCAAATGTGTTGCAACCCACAGGTTCAGAACTGTTGTACTAGAGGATCTCACATTGCAATGCCTTTCCACATGGCTGTGCTTCTCCCTGCATTAGGAAAGGGTGAAGAAGGTATCGAGAGCTGGAGGTTGAGAAGCCTGATAGGGACAATAGCAGAGAGGTTGAGGTGGGAAAGTAGAGCTAAGGTTGTAGAAGCTGATCTTAGGGTCACTCCTTAGCTGCAGTCTGGTGGTTTCTCTATTTCTGCAGGCAGGCTGAAGAGTCCTAGTAGCTTATTGTCAGCAGCATTTAGAGGTCCCCTCAAAAGACACAGCCCAGAGTCTCAGACCAAAACTGTGATATGCCAAGGGACAGCTCCCTACTTCCTGCATTCATTGGTAGTCAGAATGAATGTGAAAACACCCTTCTTTTTTTTTTTTTTTTTAAGATTTGTTTCTTATTATAATTAAGTACACTGTAGCTGTCTTCAGACGCACCAGAAGAGGGCATCAGATCTCATTACAGATGGTTGTGAGCCACCATGTGGTTGCTGGGATTTGAATTCAGGACCTTCGGTAGAGCAGTCAGTGCTCTTACCCGCTGAGCCATCTCACCAGCTCCCGAAAACACCTTTCTTAAATAGTTATCAACCAAGCAAGATGGATCAACAGCAAACAATTTGGATGATGATCCATACAGGGAAATCAAAAGCTATTGGTGTTTTGGAAAAGCCCCAGAACAGAGCAAATAAAAAGCAAATAAAATGGGTGACATTATGAGAGCAAAGCTGTATGTTTTTCTTTTATCACTCTACTGGCTTCATTTCTCAGATCCACTAAGGAAATCAAAGAACTTCTGTCAAGAGAAATTAGACATAAAAGACCTTTACATTGGTGGGATTAAATCAATGGAGACTATTTTTATTTTATAATAAATATTCAATGTTAGAGGAACAGTGAAAGATGTTTAAAAAAAAACATGAAACAAAAACATTTCTATAATAAGTCTGTCTTGTTAGGACACAACATTGGACTGGAGAAACCAGTCTAGAGGAAAACCTGAGGAATTTGTTTAACCTTCTTCTACCATTATTACCAACTGTGGACAATTAAATATGTACCCGTGGTGAGCAGATATGAGCCAGGACAGTCATGTCAAGGGCCCCATGCCTCGGATCCATAGGAATGGCAAAGCCTCCCCATGGTCTGAGTGCAATACATAGGAATAATTGACTATTAGCTAAAACTGGCTTTTGCAGAAACTATCAAACACAGCTTCCTCCTCCTGGATAGCTGCAACCTGAGACTGCTCTCCTACAGAGACCTCCTACTGAGATTAGCTAACCAGCCTCCTCCATGTGCTGAGTTGCTGGTGTGACAGCTTTTCTGTAGGCATGCTTGTCTTTTCTTCGTCCCCCATCACCACAGCTAGGGAGTGCCACAGAGGTCCTGCAGGCCTCTTCCTTTGCACTGTCCTGATTGACTCCAAATAGGGAAGCCTTACTGCCTGGGGGAGCCATACTGACATCATACCACCCAACACGTGTGGTAAGAAGGCTGACACAGCTTACCGTCCTCTAAGAGACTGTCAGCTTCTGATAGGACTGAATTAGAATTCTTTCTGTGCCTCATGCCCTATTGCTGCCTGAACTCATCTTAACTTCTGATAAAAGAGGAAACATTAAATTCCACAGAGCTCCCATGTAGACAGAGATAACAGATGTCTGGGATACAGAAAAGTGCCTGGCACATAGTGAGAGCTCAATACCCATCCACATTTAGTATGTGTGTGGACACTTTTGTTCCTTGCAGTGGGGCAGTAAAAGGCAGTCTCTTGTAGTCTCTCTAAAGCCTCTTCTTCATTTTTGTTTCATGAAGCTAACAGTTCCCTAGAGATGGAAAATAGTCCTGGGGAGTTGGAAGCAGTATTAGTTAAAACTGCAGTGGAGGCTTTGGTGAGATAGCTCAACAATGGTGCTTGGGGTCAAGTCTGAGGATCTGAATTTGATCCAAATACTGGCTTGGTGGAAGGAGAGAACTGACTCCCACAAGTTGTCCTCTAAGTTCTACCCACCCACCTTCTACAGCCTGCCTCCATACATACACATTTATATACACATACACATATACACACAAATAAATGTAATAAATTTTTTGTAAGATGAAATGTCTTAAAAAGTGTGAACAGAATTCTAATCCATACATTAGAAACACAAAAATTAAAGTCACCAACAAAATGTACATTCTTACTGAAGTTTTCTTCTTAAAGTGTACCTATTAGCACAAACAAACCATTTAAATAAGTAAAACATTTTAAAATCCTAGCCAAAATCTCTCACCCCCGTGATATCAGGATTCTAGATATGTAACCATGAAAAATTAGCAAGCAGACAATGAAGGTAACACTTTTTTCCTAGTTGTTTTTGTTTGTTTGTTTGTTTTGTTTATTAGATATTTTCTTTATTTACATGTCATATGATTTCTCCTTTCCCAGTTTCCCCTGCAAAAAACAAACAAACAAAAACAACAAGAACAAACCCCTGTTGCCTCCCCCCTCCCCATGTTTGCCACCCCACCTTCTCCCACTTATTGGCCCTGGCATTCCCCTACACTGGGGCACAGAACCTTCACAGTGCCAAGGGCCTCTCCTCCCGTTGATGATCGACTTTGCAATCTTCTACTATACACATGCTGCCAGAACAATCAGTCCCACCATGTATAGTCCTTGATTGGTGGTTGAGTCCCTGGGAGCTCTGAGGGTAGTAGTTAGTTCATATTTTTGTTCGTCCTAAGGGGCTGCAAACCCTTCAGCTCCTTTGGTCCTTTCTCTAACTGAAGGTAACATTTTTTAGGAGAGCAGAATTGCAGTTAAAATAAACTTTAAATCACTTATTTTTCTACCTGTCCTTAATTTGGGTATAATGATTCCCAATATCTGCTAATCCTCGGGTTTGGAAAAATATAAAAGCCAATAAATGGATTCTGTACTTTTAGGTAAATACTGATATCTTCTCTTTACCCCAGAAACTCCATATAAAACACAGCAGCAATGTAATTCAGGCAGGAGATCTAGTGGTTCTGACAGAGGGTCCCCTGGGAAGCTAAAAGAGAGTACTCCCTCTCTTTCTTCCCCTTTGACATTAATGAGACTGGAAGAACAACACAAGAGTTGCCATGATCCCACAGAGACCTCCATGATAAGGGTGCTATGGCTGTATAGACCTAAGCAAGGAATGCCACAAAAGACATGCTTTTAAAAATTAGATAGCACTGGGTGATGGCAGATGGCTCAGTGGTTAGGAGTAGAGGCTGCTATTACAGAGGAGAAGGCTTTGGTTGCCAACACCCATGTGGTAGTTCACAACTGCCTATAACTCCAGTTTCTGGGGACCTAGTGCCCTCTTTCTGGCCTTTGGGCATTCATGAATGTGGTGAAAGCAGCCCTCATATACATAGAAGTAATAAAATAAATGAGGAATGGAGCCTATTCATTGTTGGGAGCCGTTTGCCATTACAAGATGGCTCTGGCTTCCTGCTTCCTGGTTCTTCACGGATGTCATATCTGGAGGTGCACATGTGCATGCTACATGCTAATTAAGCATTGTGTTATGAGCCAATGAGGTGTCTGCATGTCATCCAAGATGCTATTTAAGTAGCAGGTTCTGAGGGCTCGGGGTCCTTCCTTCCTTTCCACTCTCTCTATCTCGTCCTTCCTTCCTTTCC